>CBVK0101469631.1:0-12547 GCA_900067695.1 Picea abies | reverse complement strand
CACACACACACACACACACACACACACACACACACACACACACACACACACACACACACACACACACAATAAAAAACCGTTCAAGATCAAGTTCATCACATTCATACTTGGTAATTTGGAAAATTATTTATAAATAGATAAGTAAATGTCACAATGTCCTCAATGACAATTAAAAGGCATAAATGACATGAGGGTCTAGGATTAAAGCAAAACACATCAATTGTACACATAGGATGAGCCAAATAATGGACAATTTGGAAACCCATCACCCATGTAGTCCAGAGGAGGGGTCTTCCCCTTCTTATTATGATGCTTTCAGACACTTAAAATCATTAAAATGGAGGAGGGATGCATATCAAAAGGAAGTGGTCCAAGATGCCCCCAAAGGAGTTTGGTTGGGCTTACCCAAGAAAAGTAGTACTCTAACTAAGGCTATGTTAATGATTACTTCCAATTGATGTCTAAGAAATTCTAGAACAATCCAACAATTTGTTCACTTTTTTTTTTTTATATACAGGACAATCTTATCTACGAGGGGGCCCTTACTAGGATTATGTGGCTTTGACTCCTAGTAACTATTTAAATGAAAATTTGAAATAAAAACTAGGAAGCCATCCACATGGCTTGACAATGTGTTGCTTTCACAACTATGTCCCTTGGTGAACAAAAATGAAATCTAACAAAGTACAAAATTGAAATAAGTAAGAGATAAAAACAAAGTGTTTTATGCGATTTTTCCCTATGTTTTCTTGATGTTGTTTGGTGCCAAGCTTTTGTTTGATTTTTTGCACAAGCCCCTTTAGGGGTAGCAATATGAAATTGAAATGGTTAATCAAAGCATCACATTCAAACATTATCAATCAACCCTCCATACTAAACTCGGTGTTACTTGGCATGGATGATGGAAAGGAAGCCCAACCATGGCCCAATTGTTGTGTTATGCACCTTTTTTCCTTCAACTCAAGTTATCATGACATTATGAATTTATAATTAAAGTAAGAATGAAACTATACCACAAAGGCCATAAAAATGAAGTCAAGTTTGTTTGCGAACCACATAGTTTCCATGTGCAAAGAAGTCTTAACTTGGTCCATGGTTAGGTGGTTGAAATATAAGAACAAACAAAATATAAAAACGATTGTATTGTGTGAAAAAGGTGAAAATGATAACTATTATTAATCACTGAAACTTTGCAATTATAAAAGAGGTAAATAAATAACACATGAGGGTGTTTTTACAGGGTTGTGGGGTGTTTATGCATGGCTATTCAAAAGTTTCTATTCATTTCCCTACTAGCTCCTTTACTTAAAATAGGTATTTTGATGGTTCATAGCCACTTCAGTTAAGTAGGGATTGAAATTAGTAGTATTTGTGCATGGGTTAGCAAAGTTTTTGGTGTTTATAAGTGCAAATATATAATGAATTTTAAATGAAAAACTACACACAAGTAATAAAAATCATCGAAGACATATCTCTATCTGAAATCCAATAAAGATATGTCTTTGATGAAATAAACCAACAAGAGACTTGTTGGTTCACCTAATTTGGGAAACAATACAAAAGAAGAGAAAACAACCAAACAAACATACAAAGAAGGAGAAAGAGGGTCACCCAATCCAACAAGTAATATAATAAGAGAGTTTAGGATGTCCTAGTATCTTTTTCAACCTTTTGGCCACCAACAAGATTCAACAACTACTTTCCCTTATGAAAACATGTATAAAATATCACACAAAATAAACAATAAACAATTGTTAACAAGAAGAAATTAACATGTTATCATCAAGGAAAAAGAAACCAACTACTTAGCTAATCAATCCCTCTTGAAGATAGCTTACACAATAATGGGAGAGATACTATAAGTTTTGGATGGAGGAAGGGTTTAGGGTTTTGGTGAGGGTTTGGTTGGTGATCTAAAACCTAGGACAAGAGTCATGATGGAAGAGGACATCCAATTGGTTGATTAATCTAAGGATTTGTACTCAAAGGATCAGATTTTTTCCTCTCCTCCTAGTATATTATCTCTTGTGGAAAATTTTTCACATTCCCCAAGGGAAAAATAAGTTATTTCCAAATATGAGCTGAAACTTAGGGAAGGTGGATCTAGTTCATTTGAGGGTCTAGTCTAGATAGACGATCTTTATAAGAGTATTGAACCCAATCTTGTCAGACCTCAAAGATGGTGGAAGTGGGATGTGATTTACACATGTTGTAGGATGTTTTTTTGAGGTTTGTTGGCTCATTACTATCCAAATCAGACTCACTTGTGTTTGCTCCTAGTGCTGAAAAAAACTCTTTAGAGATCCCTTTTGTCGACGGTTTGGTCAACACACAAGAAGTCATAAATACTCATCATGTAGGTGTGAGAGGATTAGGATTTTTAGGGAGAAGTGTAGAGCTTTCACATCTTCAAGGTGATTAGAAGGTAGAGGTGACAAGCCAAAAGAGTGAGCAAGGGAAAAGGGGGAGGGGTATTGTTGGTAGTAGGGAAGGACACATGCTTAAACCATATTTGTATCTATCACGGAATACTTTGGTCAATAAATTCATTGGAAGGAGGATATGCAAGGGGTTGTTGAATTCTTGGATGCAATAGTCTTGGGTAGACTTGAGTGGGTATGGGCCAATGGCTCATATACTTCCCTGCAGTTGGTTGGGATTGGACTTTTGGTCTGAGGTGAATGATCTACAAATTTTGATGGGAACATAGTTTTGGGATAACTCTCTTCTATCCATCAAGTTTTGGCATTTGTGCTTCAATGCCAAGGATGAGCATTCATAATCCACACCAATTTGGATAAAAATCCCTAGACTTCTAATGGAGTTGTGGAAAATTGGGGATAAAGTTATCAAGGATCAACTTCAAAAAACTATTCTAGTTTATGGCGGTTTATTGAATAGCTAATGTAGATCTGTGGGCAGAATACTTGTTGACCTAGATATTAGTTAGGGCTTGTATGAGTTTATCAAGTTTCTTTTAGATTTGGGGAGGTACTCTAAGAGTCTTGATTACATAAATGTGCCTTTTAGATGTTCCCATTGTCATTTGTATGGACACGTTTTTAGGGATTGTTCATTACAACTGGTAAAAAAGGTTTGGAGGTGGAAAAAGCAGTTGAGTCCATAATCTCGGGAGGAGGCTGTTACTATAGATTCAATTTCCTTATTAGTTTGCCAGGAGAAGGAACATAAGAAGGATAAGGTATTCGAGGAAGTTTATATCTGTGTCAACCTAAAGTTAGTAAGGATAGGAGACATGTTAATTTCCTTGATTGCAGGCTTGAGTTTCTTGGGGAATATAGACGATAGGCTAAAGGATGGATCAACCATGGATGTGAACCACATTCCTTTACCAACATCAAAATAAATTACAAAGGTGAACGATGTCTATGAGGCTCCTTTGAGTAAGCATGAACTTCCTTTACAAAATTATATTTGTCCATAAGATTGTTTCCATTTTCATGTATCACCTTTGATTTCCAAGTTTAGCCTCGTATATAACCCATTCCCACCCTTTTTCTTTTCATTTCATATTCCATCGTGTGATTATAGTTTCATTATATGATTGGGAAAAATTCCATACGTGCACAATACTTAGTCATTTTAATGACTTGTGTTATGTGGAGATTCTCTATTTTTAAACTATCCCTTCACGCTCCATATAAACTCTTCCTCCACACAACCTATTTTTTGCACAAGCTAACACTTAGCCATTTTCCATTTCTTTTCAAGTGTGCAGAACTTAATTCCAACCATTTTCTCCGCGCAATCCTCTCTCCTTCTCACACATGTTCTCCTGAACATTTCCCTTCACACTTATACTCCCGCACAACCCTTGTGTGGAGAACCCCTCACGACCTTTATATTCACACACTCCATATTCCTGCACTCCCACACAAATTTCACTTCCACACAACTAAAATTCTAAATGAATGATCTCTCTCTACCCCTGTTCCACACTTGGTAAAATATTCATGGATATCGTGTGCCTTGCACACTGTTCAAGGGTTATTTATGGTACATTAATGAGTTTTGATTCACAAGATAAAGGGAGTTGATCCAAGGTTAATGTGGATTAATTATCCCATTTTCTCACGAACCACTTGCTTTTCAAAATAACTTCCATTTATGATTTCTCGTATTTCAAAGGAAATTTGTACGTGTTGAACGATTGTTTTATGAACATTTGGCGTCCACGAGATATAGTAATCTTTTCACAAGGATTACTTAAGGAATTGATGATAATGACCCAAATACCCCTGATAAGAAAGACAAACATGTATGCAATGATGATTTGGTCACCGAAGTTAGTTCAAACACTCAATGACAACAAAACAAGGCAAAGAGGGAAATATGTAACTAATGTGCAGTCTTCTTCTGCCCCCCATACATGTAGGAGTTCCTCCTCTACACAAAAGAAACAAGAATCAAATATAAGCAGAGAAGAGAATAATGAAGGACGTGTTGGAAGAGATGATGAAGATGACCCCCCTCATCCTAATATCGAAAAAAAACATGCAATATCACAGCAGAAAAGGAAGAGAAGCTCAAGCAACAAGGGTGGTGTTGGCGTTGTATATGCTTCTTCTTCGATGCCACTCATGGATGTGATAAACTATGTGAACAACTATAGTTTGTTTAAATTTAGAGAGAATATCTGAACTAATTTCATGGTGAACAAGAAGTTGGAATAAGGATAAGAAGGCCTTATCCAGTGATTCAAAGGTCGTATGGGACCCTGGTTTCTCATCCACATACCATTTGGCAGATTGACTGGTGAGTGTTCTATGGAACAACCGTAATCAAATGGAATCTTATGTTATTCTATTAGAAGAACACCATAGAAGGACATCATGTGGTTTGCTAGGTCCTCACCTGGTTAGGCCAAGTGGCATCATGTAAGATGGGGTCATTCATGAGTTTGGTCAAATTTGGAATGTTCACAGATGCCAAGTATGACAAGTTGGGAGCAGGTGAAGCCATGATATGTGATGGTTGAGAAGTAGTTCCTTGTGAGGAAGGTTGGGAACTCATTCCTTGAAAGGAAGGTTGATCTCCTCCTCCTTGTGATAGAGGAATATTAGGTGGATTGTTTGGGATTTTGGTGCCAAGCAAGGGTGGAACCGAAGGCTAATCCTAAAACTATTGCAATCAAAGTTGTATGAGATAGTTGAGTCGATGTGTCAACCAAGTTAGGGATACCTCCCAATATTGGAGGGAGGTTTAGTAGGCGTTTAGAACGACATGGATTTTGTGGTTCCCCTATGATTCTAGACTAGCTAGAAACGTGTGTGAGTTGTGATGAGAGAAATAAATGAGCAAGTGCTTTTTATATTTTTGGACTATCTCAACAATGTCATTCAATGATGCATGTAATAAAAAATGGGTATCATACATAATAAAACCAAAAAAGAAATAATGTAGGGTAGTTGGGATTTATCCGTGTGGGGGAATAAAGCAAATTTGCATGTGTCCTAAAAGACTTATCGTCCTTCCTCTCAAAAATAGCACTGGGCCTTCCAAAAGCACTCAACAGTGGGGCATGAACCCACTGGAAGAGGAACTAGTGAAGGTATGAACAATAGGTTATAATGAGGGGTAAAGGGGGTATATCCCGAAAGTACCTGTGATATTTCCCAATAACCGTTCAAAATATGATTGAGGTGCAATTGCAGCCCACAACCGCCACCTGGGTAGAAATCCTAGTTTTTGGAAACTAAGTTACCTCGATCAAGTGCAACGTTTACATTTTCGGCCTAAGAAATGGGTTAAGGGATGGATGCTTTCCAAGAGTTGGGTGACTCAAGGAGGCATGCACAGAAGAACTGAACCTCGACTGCTGACCCTTCACGGGTACCCCCTTGCCTTATGGTATAAGAACACTTGATTTAGAGGATTTTTGGTTCCCTATTTCGTCATCTTCTAAGTTTCAAATGTGAAAATGATAACGAGGGGTTGTTTGGATACATACCCCCAAGATCCTAACTTAGACCACAAACTTATTTTGTGCTCCTTCTGTGGAGGTTTAAATGAGTTGTTTAAAGGTTGATTTTATGATGAAATGGGATGGAAGATTGGGGTCTCGAACCGATCTTTCTTGATTATAATGGTGTGGAAAATTTCCAAAGATAAATGGAGTCTTTCTGACCCTCCTAGATCATTTGTGGGTGCAGGGAGGAGAGCATATTACAACTTCAAATATACAATAGAAATTTTAAATGTGTGGTGAGGTGCTCTTGTGTGCAAGAAGTGATGGTGTCAAAATGGTTTTTAATAAGTTAATGAACATGATTTTAACATGTGGACATCGTGTGGTCCGTTACAAATCTTGATTAATCTAACTTACTAAATGTGTTTAGACAATCCTTGCATAATTCAAAATCCCTGGATCACTAGCAATGTGGACATATGGGTCCTTACTTTGATCGTTTAAACTCCCTAAGATGTTGTCTAATCTAAGAAAATTGAAACTTCTCCTATATTGTAAAGCATGTGGACATTGGGTCCTTAGATATTCCTTTAACTCCCTAGGTTGTTTTGATTACCTTAAAAACTTTGAAACTATCCTAACTTTGCAAGCATGTGAGCATGTATGGGCGCTTTACAATTTTAAGATTGCGTTTCAATTTTTAAAAAGCAAACTAAGAGGTACCCAAGGGGGGTTTGGCCTCTCCTAATTGATGATTTGATGTTTTACTAGAGGGAGATGGAACTTCTTAAGATACCCTTTTCTGATTTCCCAAGATCACAATGAGTGCGAGGGAAAGAGAATAATAGGGGTGCCAAAATAGGTTCCTAGTCCCCAGCGATTAAGTGGTTTGTGAAAGAAAAACAACTAAACTAAGAATTCAAATGTTGAATTTGGCCATCCATGTGGCAACAAAAAGGAAAGAATTACGATTATTTTTTAACCCTTTCTAATGCCTAGGTTTAATAATTACTAATGTAAGAAAGAACTTTAAGTGTGATTTTTGTTGCTTTACAAAGTGCTGAAAATGTAAATCTAGACGCTACTTGGTGAGATCACCTCTAAAATTATCGCAAACAATGAAAAGGAGAATTTATGTGTAGGTTGTAGTTTTGACAGTTGCGCAGACTGCATGACAAAAAGATTCAGAAAATGCTCAAAGTGCGCAGACCTGCACGAGTAATATTTTGATACCTATGCAAACACAATCATGCGAAAATAAGAAAAAATCAAGATGAATGATCTTAACTAGAGGCTCAACTATTGAATCTGGAGGTTGGGGTAGGCCGGTTTTCACACCTACATACACAAAATGATTAAAAGAAACCCTCTAAATGCCTAAATGGGGAACAATTTGATCCAACTCCCTAGTGGAGTTGCCAATATGTATTGCTTGTTTTGCAACTTGGGTGAGCAAAAGAAAAGCACTTAACTACCTTGTTAGACAACCAAGGTAATACAGAAAAGAGTTAGTTGATTAGTGAACCAACCATGAAGTAAATAAGAAAACAAATAAAAGGAAAATACAACTAAAATAAGCATGCATGTAACTCAAATGAAAACTTGAAAATGGAACAAGGAATAGCTACCAATGGAAAGCGTCTTTGAATCAATAACACCTAGGAGAAAAATAGGGATTTATGAGTCCCCTCTTCCTCCTTGGGAGGGCCCTTGAGGTCCCCATTATAGAGTGCTTCCTCTTCTAACAACAAAGTGACAATGGTGAAGAATTACATGCTAAACTTCTCAAGGGGTTAGAAGGCTAACACTTTCTATGGATGGAAGAATAAATCTAAGAGAAATATGGATTCTCAAGAACACATTGAGCAACATAACCATGGGGTGTTAACTCATTGAACCTATGACACAACACCTCCATTCATGGGATATTAAAGAATACCCCTAATTTCCCTAGATATTGATAAATACCTCCCAAAATCCTTTTGTTGAACCCCCCTCCCAATACATAATTTCAATAAAAGGAACCCCTATTTTTACTAGATACCCCTTTTTATACCCCCGAATACCTATAAACGCCCTAAGACTCCACATCCTCCCTTAATACCTACAATAGATTGATTTTATTTTTCGCAATTTGAAAACCCCCTTTATGAATGAACATGATAAGATATCGATCAACACGGTGAAGCTCCCGTGAACATAACAATAAATCAAACTCTTCCTTTGTTTACATACCCCAAGCTTGTATTTATAAGCTTCATACAAGCTTTTACATAACTAGTTCATAGTGTGAATAGGGTCCTGTTGACGATGATTTTTGTCAACAAGACTTAGCTGACAAAGTGTTTCCAGGCTCCCTCTCCAGTCATACTACTTGCGCAAAGTTTCGCTTTTTCTCATTAAATATTGGTGCATTGTTCTTGCTTGCGCAAAGTCTTTCATTCTCCCACTGAGTTGCTGCTACACATTGAAGGAAGTTGTCTTTGGGATATCTTATCATTCAGGAGTATTTTATGATTATGGAAAAGTATTGGCAATGATCATTGGTCGATATACAAGTTACAATTCACTTGGATGAAGGAATTCCATACAAGGATAAAGCGGGAGGAATTATTAGCCCTTATAACTGAACATGTCAAGAGAAACATCTCACGTATAGGTCCTCATTTTTACATACAAAAATTTGGTATAACACAAGGCAGTGCTCTTTCCTCTTTATTTGTTCATTTTACTTTGGACATCTTGATATAAATAAGCTTTTACCTTTACTTGGGCATATTCCATACAAGGATAAAGCGGGAGGAATTATTAGCCCTTATAACTGAACATGTCAAGAGAAACATCTTATGTATAGGTCCTCACTTTTACATACAAAAATTCGGTATAACACAAGGCAGTGCTCTTTCCTCTTTATTTGTTCATTTTACTTTGGACATCTTGATATAAATAAGCTTTTACCTTTACTTGGGCATAATGAAAAGAAACATATAATTGATTTCCTAGAGAAAACATTTACAAATTGTAGACTCAATGGAGATCTTTCAAGTAGTAAGGTACTGAGCCAATCTTGCTTGGGAGGAGATGTTGGTACATGATTCTTTGAGGAAAAGGATACAATTTCTGGTATTTCTACAAGGCATTCACAAAGCATGAGAATTGCAAAAGAGACTTTGGATATAGGTTTGACTGGTTGTTCTAGTGATATACTTGAGTACTGCTATTGTAATAACCTAAATGAGAATGCGATTAGACATTCTCAGTCTGTTTCACCAAAGTCCATATTACTAAGGTTGATCGACGACTCGCTCTTCATATCTATATCAAAGAAGGAATCATTTTCTTTTATTGCAGCTATGCAAAAAGGTTTTGAAGATTATAATTGTTATACAAATGAGCAGAAGACCTCTCTTAATTTTGACATGAAGCTCAAAGGAAGGAATTTGGCAAAAAACATTTATGAGACTGAGGATGGTTCTTGCTTTATGTTTTGAAGATTATAATTGTTATACAAATGAGCAGAAGACCTCTCTTAATTTTGACATGAAGCTCAAAGGAAGGAATTTGGCAAAAAACATTTATGAGACTGAGGATGGTTCTTGCTTTATGGAGTGGAGTGGTTTACTGATCAACTGCCATACACTGGAGATCCAAGCAGATTATACAAGGGACTGTGTCACTCATATCAATTCAACAATCACTGTTTCGAGGCAGGAAAACCCAGACTATCATATGATGGTGAAACTGTGTCAATTCATGCGGCCAAAGTGTCATCCCATATTCTATGATTCCAATATTAACTCGCCAACAATTGTATGGTTGAATGCCTACTAAGCATTTTTGCTTTGTGCAATAAAATTCCATGTGTATGTGTGCTCAATGCCATCTGTTGGTGCTTGTAGTTCAAGTTTTTGGTATGTATACAGAGCCGGTTTGTTCACTTCCATGGCAGCGAAAGCATCAATTTAGCTCGAATAGAACTGGGGTTATTATTGATAGATGTAGAGTGTTGACCGATGCCCATTCTGTAAAGCATCTTACACAATTGAAGCTCAAAGAAACGAGGATCATATACAAGTATTTGGCTATTGTGCTTGCGATTGGTACTGAATGTGATATTGCAGTCTCTAGTGAAATTTGGAACCTTGCCCACTTTGCAGGATGCTGTCACTATTGTGGGTTATCCAATCGGTGGCGACTCGTTCTCTGTGACTAGTGGAGTTGTATCACGCATTTAGGTTCTTTCATATGTTCATGTAGCCACATAGATTCTAGGATTGCGGATTGATGCTGCTATAAATGCCGGAGATTCCGGGGGTCCTACTTTTCAATGACAAGGGCCAACCTGAATTAAGTCCTCAAAAAAGTTGGAAATAACCTTGGGCCTCTCTTTTTGAAACGATCCTTCGGTGCATACCTGAACTGACTATCGATCTTGATAGTTCTTTGGAGATGTTTATTATGATGAGTGCAAAGGATGAATACCTATTGGAAGAGTTCATGCTGGTAAAATGAAAAGGGGTATGGAGGTAAAGGTGTATATGCCAGGTGAATTCTGCAGGTTTGGCAAAGTCAGTAAGGTTTATTTACGAGAATTTTATGAAAGTCCCAAGCTGTAGTATATTCACGCTGTTTGTGGTATCAATGACATACTTATTGGTGAGACATGGTAAATAAAGTCAATGGCTCAACTTTGCCTGGAATAAAATTGAAGAGCCTGCAACACCAGAATATGACACCGTGTAATCTATATGACAACAACATCTAATGTTCAGATGGTGCTGATGCATTGACAATATCAAAGGCTTTAATGGCTCTACCACCTGAAGCTGCTACAATACCTGTATCCAAGCTAAAAATATAAGCCGACTTCGCACTGAGCATCGAGTATATGGAATTGCAGATAACCATAAGCTTTTAAGTGAGCTTGATCCTAGAGAATCAGATGACCCATGCGTTTATCTCTTGCTTGATGTAAGCCAGATGAAATTTCAAAAACTAACAACAACATTTTAATTAACATGGAGCATCGGAAGATGGTTTAGAAGCCCGCTCATAACATGCTTTTTGAAATATCGAATTTGTTGCATAAAGCAGGAAGGTGCCATTCGCCAGTTTTAAAAATTAAAAAATGTAACCATCAAAATTATCTGCAGTAAGTTAGTTATATTTGTATTCAACTATATATGGGAAATAATTATAAAAACTATTGAGGAGGACGCAAAAGACACAGGAATGATAAAACACATTAGTTTTGTGTAAAGTAATGTGTTACGGTTGGTTGGAGTTCGATTATGAAATTGATAACTGAAGAAATGGTCCACCCAATGCCATAAAGGGAGCAACGCACAACCTGCCAAAGGGAGAATTTTTTTATGAAGACATGAATTTTCTGAAGGAGATATTTTTAGAGAGAAAATCTTGAGAGAGAACTTTGACATAAAATTCATAGATAGATAAGCTTGGAGTGCTGTGAGGACTGTTCCTATTCATTCTTCTTTTACATATTCAACGAATATTGATAGAATCGTCGGCAGCAGGGGGTCTTGCGAAGCAACAAAATGGATAAGTGAGGATGAGCTTGCTAGCCTTCACGAGGTAAAGGTTTACTTGTTAGTTGTTGTATTAAGGCTCGATTTTATTCGGTGCTAATCAGTTTCTATATGCAGGTTTCCTCCCTGTGATTCACCACCATTGCTCTTTTCCGCTTCTGGCTCAGCTTTCTTTTTCCTTTTCATGCTTGGTCTTTCTATTGTACATTGCATCTAGAAGGGCTAAAGACCATATACTTGGCCCTAGTCTAAGCAGAGACTTGCATATTTTGAAGATTTATGATTTTGTATGGGAAGCCTTTTAATGAAAATCAATTCTTTCTCACTCTGAAATATATCTTTGATTTTTCTTTAAAGACCTTAGTTTTCCTCATCTTTATTTATTTAACACTTTGATTTCAGAATAAAAACGAAAAGTTAGATACAATTTTATAAAAGGACAAACATACATGTTTATAGTCATGTGTATAAAGTTTTATTTATTAATTTGTTAAAGTGCATAACTTTCTTTCGACTACTTTACTATTTTGATTTTTTAAATTACATACTAACTCATAAATGAAAATATAAAAATGTTATATCATAGAAAAACATCATTTCTCTATTCTTCAACTAATGTTACATAATAAAATTTTCATGTAATTGAATTACTTTAAAACTAATATTGTTTATTAACTTTCTCTAGCTTTAGTTAATTTTGTTTTAGTTAATTTTTTTGTTAAAATAAAAACAAAAAAATTGCCTTTTTATTTATTTATTTCTTTGCATTTCTTTTATTAATTTAATTCGGTTACTTCAAATGTATAAAGTAATTAAAATTGTAAATAGCATAAAAATCATAAAATCGCATAAAAATTAAATATTTTTAAAAGTTAAATTACAAGGGAAAGGAATTCATGCTTGGACTATAGGTTGGGGGAAAATCAACCTAGATTTCAACACACTTTCTTGTCTGGGGCTTTAAGCTGAGGGTGATATTCCTGTCTCTTCTCATCTAGCCCCGCGAGAGGTTGAAAATGTTGGTGTTGGGGACTCTCTAGTCTCTCGACGTCAACATGTTTTTGGCGAC
>CBVK0101469626.1:0-12810 GCA_900067695.1 Picea abies | reverse complement strand
TTAGGTCTTCTTACATCTGCCTTATTCTATTTTATTGAAAGACCTTATTAATATTGACCTTTATTACATCCGAATACATTGATCTACCTATGTGCGGGTTAGGACCTTAACATCATGACCATCTTTATCACACAATTTGCAATGTTTGTTAGTCTTCTTATTTTTATATTTTGCTCCTTTGTCACCATTAGGGGTTGAAGCTACCTGAGCGGGTTTGGGACCCTTATGTTGCTTGTTTTTGTAGTGAGGATGTTTCTTCTTGGGATTCTTGGGTTTATCTTTCTATTGGGAAACTAAGGCTTTGTTGGAGGTACCTGTAGTGCCGATCACTCCAAGTTTTACAAGCTTATCTTCCTCTCTAATCAAAACAAAATAAAAGGACTCAAGAGTGTGTTTTTTATAAGCTGTCCCTAGAGTCTCTCTCATGACATAAAAGGTAGATACAAACACAGAATATGCACTACCTAGCTTAGAGAGAATAAGATAGATGCAATGCTCTTCCTCCATCTTTATCTCACATTCTTCACATAAAATTCAGAGTGTTTTAAACTTAGATATATAATCTCCAATGCAAGAAAAATCACTTGGATTTAAAGTCAGTACTTTATTTTATAATTGTTTTGCTCGAATAATATTGAGTTTACCAAACACAATTTAAATCTTTTCCCAAGCTTCATTGGGGTCATCAATTTCTTTAAGGTGGAACCTTAAATTATGAGAGATGGAGATTCTGATTAGTCCACATGTTTCGTCACTCCTATTAGTCCATTTTAATTTCTTATCAACATCTGTGAGTTCTTTTTCCTTTCCCAAGGTAATCCGGTACAAGCCTTTACTTCTTAATAAATCCTGCATATGAGATTTCCATTGGAAGTAGTTGGTGCTAGTAAGAAAAAGATTACTAGAATAAGCCATATTAAATATGTAGATAATATGAATTTAAAAACTAAAACTGATGATCGGGATGGAAATATCTCTAACAATTATGCAGTTTAAAAAAAATGGCACTAAAAATGGACTTCGGATGTGAAAGTTATGCCCCTTTAAAAAAAGGCATAAACGGTAACCAAAGGACCATGTGGTGATGTAAGTTGCTTTATGAAGTGACCCACTTTTATAAAAAGAAGTGGGGATCACTTTTACAATGAAGTTACTTTATAAAAGAAAAGTCACATGCAAAATAAATAACTCTAAAATAAAGTATTAAAGCTACTTATAGTTATTCACTTTTATACTTGAAGTGGAATACACTTTACAATGGAGCATGAACTTTTTCAAAAAAAGTAACAAAAAAAAGAGACTTGAACTCAAGACCTCTTACTTAATAAGGAAAAATTTAACCTAATGGGCTAACAAAACGTATTGTTTAGCAAGAGGATTGGTTGTTGTTATTGTTGAAGATGACCTTGGAGAGCGTGCTAAAAAAACTCTTATCACAGAAGAAAAAAATTTCGCTTCTCAATGACAACAAGGGTTAGATCTCGATTAACTTACCCGAAAGATGCACCTTTTCCTATTTGTTTCTGATTTTTTGAGATCGCACAAGGCACGGGGAAAAGATAATACATAGACCTAAAAGAGTAGTAACCTGAAAACAAATAATATAAAACCTAAATAAAACCAAAAATAATATTTTGCAAAAAATTAAAAAATGAGTATTTAGGCTTTATACCTCCGGATCTGACTGAAATGGCCGTATCTTGGGAAACCAGAAACCTTTTCGAGTGAAACTAAAAGTGTTCTTGACTGAAATGAGCGTTCTGGATGCAATGGAACATTCCTCTCAGCCCATAAATGTACAACAATGACATAAATGAAGATGAAGAAACTCAGCTTCACGATCTCGATTTACAATAGGAACGGGTCTTTAAACATGCTCTGATACCATGTTCGACAACACTAGTATTCCAATAAAGGACAAACAATTTCAGTAACCACTCACACAACCAGATCAAATATCAATACACCAATGTTTTGACGTGGTAAAACCCCTACGGGAAAACATCCACGGCCCCAACCAACGCAACCACTTGGAGCAGTTCATTAATGCAAAAAAAAGATTACAAAGAGATTTTACAAGAGAGTTTTTCACAATCGATCATCGGAAAATGACCCTCCATGCTCTTTAAATAGAGATCATGAACCAATAAGGTGTTAAGCCAAGATTAATGGCTGTTAAGATCGAGGAGAATATGAACTGTCAGATCACTCTATGTCGAGAACATATCCTGACCGTCGAATTTCCTAACTACAAATGCATACTAAATCAATACACTAAGAAACACACTTTTACCTAACGACACATTAGACCAAGTATATCTTAACTAACTCGTAAGTGTCTAAATATCCTAATAGTTTCAGACCTTGGCCTAGGCTATGTCCAAAACGGTTGTAGCAATGATTTATACTCGGTGAGATCCTAGCTATTTTGTTAAAGTAGGCCCAAATATTCAATCTCCAAAATTGGCTTCACTCTACCGATTTTAAAGAAGATCGCCCCCCTTCAATAGATATGGACACTTCTCTACTATTAAAAAAACTTGACTTCCCACCACTGATATGGGTTGTCCATAGATTTGAAATTGAACTTTAGCCTTCAAAACCACCTATGTATTATCTTCAACATTATATAGATACAAAAGAACATGATAGAGACCAAACATTTCATATCCTAGTCTCACATGGAATTTCTTGTTATACTCTTCGAACTCTAGCATATTTAAATAATCTAAGTGAAAGATATGGGAGCAAAGAATTGACAATAGAAGAAGAATTGCTTTATAGTCTCGATCCTAAGTAGCTTATTGAATTTGAAAATCTGCATATAGAAGTTTTTTCAAATTTAACAGAAAAAGGTGGTTAGAAGCTCACATGAAAGAGTGTGGAAAAATTGTTACCCTTCTGGTCCACCATGTTAATGGAGATTTTTCTTTAAGTGCACATCGAAAGCTAAGGGATGTCCTCGTTGGTTTTATAATTGATAGTGCATTTTTTGGAGGTATGCACTATTTTGAAAAAGAGATTTAATTGGTTTTCTCAAGGCCATAAAATTTAAACTCATCAAGAAGAAATTTGAGCTCTAATTTAGAGAGTCTAGAGGCTCTTTCAACTTCAACTATGTCAACACTTACAAGCTAAGAATTCAATGAGATAATAAAAGACTATAGAAAAGAAAGCAATTGATTACTACCAGTGCCAATGTGTTGGAGTGCATTGAGTCCTTGTATCTTCAGAATGTTAAGTTAATTTAGGGAAGCCCTTGTGTATCTTGGAGAAAATCTTCATGAAAAAACTGAGAAGATTTTGTTTAATATCAGATTTCCCATCCATGAAACTAAAATTCAAGATAACTGCAACAAAGTGATTAATGATGTGTTGAAAATGTATAAGGGCCTTGTGGGTCCCCATCAAGACAATCATTAGTATCATGAAACAAGTAAGTAGATGCATAAACACATTTTGGTGAAATGTATTTAAGTTATAGGCATCAATAAAGTAAAAATTTCATCCATACTAAACAATGGAAAAGATGCATACCGAATTGCACACAATGATACCTTTTCTGTTGCTATTAGAGATTACATGAATGAGTCCCATAAAATGATAGCTGCAGAGAATTCAGTTAGTGATGGTGAGAGATAGATAAGGCCTATGCCACCTAGAAAATTGGCTGAGGTTCATGCTGCAAGCTTATGATGGGGTGGTGAAAGGTGTTGGGACATGCATTAAACACAAAGGAGAACAAATCCAAGAGTAGTGGTGGTGTCTAAAGACACCCTTGAACTGAAGCACGAGCACGCTCCATGAGAGCGGAAACATATCTCCCGATAATGTGTTAGATTGATCAAGAGGATAGTCTATAAACATGTTTCGGTCAAGAACCAAACCAATAATCTCAGGTGGATTTGGTTGCACCTGTCCATAAAATGTGGATCTGGGATCCTAAGTGGACATGGTCAACCATCAATTTAGTCGATTGTTGACCCAATTAAACAACAAGGTGATGTTTATGATGGAATCACATGTTCCAATATCCCCACGTAAACTTATCTTGGAGGAAAAAAAATTTGCAGCTTCCCCCCCTGAATTTGTTCTGACTGCAAAAGATGATCACAAGATGGTATAAAAACTCTCCTAAGGAAATTTGATCACCATCAACACAAATCAAGGCAAAAAGTGTAGTCATCTATTGCAAACGGGTAGCAAAATTTTCTTTCCAAACACGGTCCCATTCGGTCAGTCGACTAGACAACAAGACAACACCATCCAGTCGATGAGTTGAATAGAAAAGAAATGCACCAATGTAATCAAGTTTTTTCAATCCAACAGTCTCTGCCAAGCTAGACAGTCTCTATATCCAAACCGTCTCTGAATCAGGTAAAATAAGCATAAGTATAACTCCCAACAACATTGTCGTACATGGTTCGATCAGTCTCAACAAATTCAAGCACATCAGTTGGGTTTACACACCAACAACTTCAATTAACACCCACTTAAACACAACCGAGGGATCAAAGTATCAGCAATAGACCTTTGCTGAAACAACAATCTACGAATAATAACTAATAAAAACTTAGTCGATAAATACGTAGTCGAAAATTTCCAGTCAATTGTCATCTCTAGTCGAGTTTCAGTCGACCAATATCCCAGTCAAACTTTAGTCGACTGTCATGTCGAGTCGATCTCATGGTCAACCACTGCAAAGCAATCAATAATTAAGAGGAACACTACACAACCATACAATAGGCGATACTCGGTACAAATCCATGGTTCTGTATTTCATGTCTCTTCTACAAAGATAACAAAGCTTAATTTCCATTCCTTCAATTTCTATGGCGAGGATGACGATAAGGCATAGAGTTATTTGTTGGTTGATCAAGAGATATAGGCTCAGAGTCCGGTGTACTCTTAGGAGTAGAACAACTCGGTATATAAACAACAACAACATTCTCAGATTCTGACACAATTGGTTTAACATAATTAACAATAGAATGCTCTTCTGGAAAAATAGTCTAAACTCCACCTGCAACAAATAAAACTTCCCTGGTTGCAGCAAGGCCAGGTGTAGGAAAGGAGGCAACATCATTATCATAGCCAAGACCTTTTCTTGGTGACTTCATCTTAGGATTAATAGGCACAACAATACCCTGTCCATTCTTCTCAAGTCCTCCTCCATTGTATCCCATTTTGCTGAGTAGTTGGGACTCTATACCCGTGGTGTGTTTTTCAAAGCTAGGAGAAACAACACAATCTTTAGGTTTAATGCATAATTAACAACATATTTCTTACAAAGAGAATCAAGGGGTGGAAAATAAATGGGTAAAATTGGAAGCTCAACAACAACAATCTTCTTCTCTACATTTTGTAGTCGACGAATTTGTTCTTCAAGGTTATGTTTGCATGTAAGTGGGAAACCTCATGAGTCAACTGGGCATTTGTTTCCATCAGTTGGTCAACTTCCATTCCCAATAAAATATTTGGATGAGGAATAAATTTCACTTCTTCCTCCAAGTATTCAAGAATGTCAGACTTGCATGAAATTCATCTGCAAGAGTCTGGAAAAAAATTTCCATGGTGTTCCTCATGGTAGTAACCTTCCTAGAGTGCTCAACCATGACATTCTTGAACGCATTTTCTGCAGTCTTCAATTGATTGTTTAGTTCAACATTTTCTATCTTCAAGGCATCATTTTTTTTCATGAGAAAGGGTTTTCACCTCCTTCACGAGAACATCGATAAGATTGGTTTTATTGCAAAAATCATCCACCAGATTGTGAAAAATGGTTTCCATTGTCTATTCTAGGTCAAAAAGTTTCCTAGATTTCTCATCAAACCGCTGCAAAAGGATGGTTTGAAAGAGGGAAGCCTCGTCTTCCAGCTGGGTATGGGATGTCTTCAGTTCATTTCTCAAGTGTTGATTCTTAGTCTGCATTTTTGCAAAGACTTTCTGCAAGTCAATGACTTCTGTGCAAAGTTGGTTATGAGATTCGTCTAAGGAAATGGCCATTTTCTCACGAATCTCCTACAATTTTTGAAGCACCAGAGATTCATATTCATCCAACGTTCCTTTGTTGATGGAGGGAAAGATCCAAGCACTAAATATGTAAAAGAAAAATGAAAACGAGGAAGTGACCACAACAAGAAGTCTGGCTTCACCTGTCAACTTGCACTGATACTAGTCGATCATGCACGATCGGTTGTGGCCTCGTAAAGAACCCACTAGTGAACATATCTCAATTTGATTGGCGCCATATCGATTACAATAAGTGAACAATTTTAACAAGAGACAAGTCGAAGTAGAAAATTTTTAGTGATACTGAGTCTAGACAGATTCATTCAAGTCGAGCAATGTAGGCGCTAGGAATACACACAATTTGGGTCAAGTGAACATCTAGTTGAAAATGATTCAATAGATCGTCGTATCCCAACTAAGTTGGGTTGAGTAGAGTGGAAATCGACGATGCGTTGAAGTCGGACCTCCTTCCAATTAGCAACACGAATAGTTGGTCCAACCAATGGATTAAATCCTCGAGGGTTTGGTTGAGTCTGCCTTCACACCAGTTGAGGGTTTAGATCTGCGAGTCGAGTTGTGGGAAGTTGCTCTACTTTCCCATTGGAAATTTGAATTTAGTCAGAAGAATTCCAAGGTTGACGACTAGTCGAGTGAGCCTGTGTTGACATCCGATAGAGGAAAGACAACAAGTTGGAGCAAGATTAAGTCAAACCTTCCAAAAGTAGAGAGATATGGGAAATTCAACCATAAACTAACTTGGTGTTAGAACCTCTTCCAATAAAAAAAGATGGATGATCAGAGAAACAACCGAAGAAAATAAATCAATAATGAGTAGAAAAACAAATCAATCCAACTTTAAATCTTAGTCAGTCGAGGGAATAACCCAGAACACATAGAAAAATGAGGGTTTTGCGGTGCAATAACCCATGATGGGAAAAATATATTGGCAATGAATATTCAGTTCTAAACAACCCATTACTTTATAAAAACAGATCACAACTTCAGCATTGTCTCGATCCCATTTCCGTTCTCTGCAAATACTAGATCACAACCAACAACTCTGATACCATGTTGGGAAAAACATTAAATGAAAAGGAGAACAAATCTGAGAGTGGTGGTGGTGTCTAAAGAAATAGATCTCCTGATGATGTGTTAGACCGATTACAAGGATCGTCTATAAATAGGTTTTAGTCAAGGACCAAACCAATAACCTTGAGTGGATTTGGTTACACCTGCCCATAAAACATGGATCTGGGATCCTAAGTGGACATGGTCAACCATAAATTTAGTCATCCGTCGACCCACTTAATCGACAAGGTGAAGTTTATGATGGAACCACATGTTCCAACAAAAGGAAGGGGACTAAGTTTGATTGGGTCTAGTAATGAACTATATAACTTTAATCAATTTCAATGCTTATAGTGGTTCACACAATGGTTGAATGAATTCCAGGTCCAAAACCATGCAAATATCTTAGCATATATCAAAATCATGGTCTCTAACATTGCTTTCAAGTGTAGGGAGAGTGTCTCAAAAATCATTCCATTTCCAGATAATGATGAAACCATTTCAGGAAAGGCAGAAGTGATTTCTAAGAATTTGTTAGAAGAGTATATTATGGTGACAAAAGTGTGATGTGATAGTTTTCTAATCCAAGAGATATTTCCTGTTAAATTCAAGAGGTGACATACTTTTGGAAGACCTTGAATATCATCTTAACAAATATTCTGAGGGATGTTCAGAAATTAAGAATTTGGCTACACATTTTTGAGATCAATAAACAAATCATTCAAAAGAAGTTGCAGGAAAACACATTGCATATAAAAGCATAGACCATTCAAAATAACACACGGTTGATCAATGTGATACGTTGCCTATGGTTCAAGATATTGAAAACGTTGAAGGAGTATATGGCAGTGAAGTGCAGAGAATAAATGATGATTTCTTTAGAATGTTACCATCCTCTGATTCATGCAAAGTGGCAAGAATGGAGAATGAAATTTATGACCGAGATGATAGCAGAAAAAAAAAAAGGAAAATATATCACTTAGATGAATTAATAGAAGATGTGGTCATGGCAGAGTGACAATTCTGTCAACAAGCCATCTACCATTTTGATCTTGTACCACTGTCATCGAGTTTGGAAACTAGTATTTTTTCTTTCTAAGTTCTACCATAAAGAAAGTATATCTAGTGTCAATTTGGATCAGCTACTTAAATCATTGTATTGATATGCAACAAGTGATGAGGAGTACATGGAAAACTACCAAGTTCATCTTGAGAAATGGTGAGAAGAAAAAAAACGTTTGGAAGAGGAACTGCTATGTGCATGAGATACGGGGCCTATGATTGATGTGGATATATATGGAACTAGTCCCTAAAATACTTCTTCCCCACATTATTATTTGATTTTGGAGATAGAATTTCCATGTTTTTTTGAATGTTACAATACATAATAATGTTAAGAGAAGTCAGGAGGTTCCTAAAATTTCTCCTGAAAAACATTAATCATGTATATAAAAGTAAATCAATCTATGGTGATAATACAACAGGGTTTTCAGAGTAACCATTGGATGTAATGACACAGGTAGTGTCAATAAAGATTCATCTATTGATGATAGTAAGAACAATGGGCAAAATGACCATTACAATAATCTCCATCACAATGGTGTACATCACCACCAGTCTCATGAATATTGTCTTCCCAAAATAAGAAAAACACAATTCAATAGAATCAAAATTACCATCAACATTGTACGAAAAACATAAATACTGGCATGGTTAAAAATTTGTTGGGGGTGATATATATTGCAAATGAGGAAGTTACATGCTAACATAGTCGCATGTGATGCGACTACATGAATAATTTTTTGGGAGAAAAAATCCATGGAAACAAATGACTGTAGAGAATTTTGCAGTGGACTGCAGAGGTAGATATGAAGAAAATGAGAGATCGTGTAACAAAGTTGCTAAGCTGCAAGTTCTGGGTTGTGTAGAGGAATCACAAGAGAGAATCACTTGACTCCTCCCTCCTTGTTTATTGTATTTGTTTTAGAATGAGAATGATAATAAAAATATAGAAATTCATTGTTAAATTAAAGGTGTTATGATACATGCACCAAACATGGAAAGATAACTGATGTGATTGTGATGGTTGTGTGGATAGGAGGGGTTGGGGATGCTGATGATACAATTTCCTGTGGTAGACAATCTCATGCAAAGGACAAAGACAAGAGCATGCTTGTATAGATGGTTGATGAAAGGATCATGTGAGAATACATAAGGCATCAACTAATCAGGTAACAACTAGAGATGCTGAAGGAAATTGTGCAAGTATGAAAACTAATAATAACATGTGATATGAAGGAATTGGGTAAGGATTCCTGGCATATTTTATAATTTTTTAAATGATATATTCATGGCTGAATTCATGTGTGTCATTGATATTGGTGAGGTATGGTAGAGGAAGAAACCTTAGGTATGCAAATATGGTTAGAATCTTTGTGGTTCATTCATGAAGTTTGTATGTTATTCTTGAGATGACTTTTGAGTTGTTGTAAATGCTGAAATGAAAGGATTATATGCATGAATAATTACAATTGTTTGGTTGATTGAAAGTTCAAATTGCAGGTAGGATGGTCTTGGATACGAAAATGGGTGTAAGTCCATAATGAATATTGTGTGCTACCACATGCAAGAAACAAACATTATGAGAAGAATATCATATTTGGTAAATCTGACTTCCTATATGAAAATACATTTGAAATTAATAAGTGGAATGTGATGTCTGTGTGAAAAAATATATAAAAGATTTCTGATAGAAATTGATATGATGATATCTCACGGTAATTATATGTATATGACATAGGTGAGATTATGGATCTATCTAGGATGGACAAAAGATGTCTGCTGAGCTAGAAAACACAAATAAGAGACTACTTTTGTGACATTGGAGCCCTATGATATGTCATGATCACCGTTGAGATGTGCTATGCTATGTTAGAGCAAGCCAGGGGATGCCTTGACTGTAAGACTCTATAATTATCGGTACTCTTCCGTTGCAAGGAAGCCTTGGAAAATGATGGACCGCTTGAGGGATTGTGTAATAGAGAAGGGGATGCCTGAGCCTAGAGGGTGAGTGACTGCAAGGAAGATGAGGCTTGAATGAATAACATGCTACCTGGGATCATGAGTGCATTGAGTGTGTACGAGAAAACAATGAGTTGAGTTCTATACATGGTAGCTGTTGTTCCAGAGTCTGTACTTAAAGCTTAGAAGTACAATGTCTAGGCATCCGAAAGTGGGCAAAGGGTGGAGAAAAGAGAAACGTCAACCTTCGGCAAGGGAAACTAGGGATGATTTCCATGTTGGCATTGTCTAGCTTCCAAATGTTCTTGGATGTTTATATCCTGTTCAATCGCTACCCATGAATGTTCAAGTTCAACCTGGGTAGTGGCTGTTTTAAGAATAGTATCGAAAAGGTTTAAAGCAATGTGCGTTTGATTTGATAATCCGGGTTCGATATTGGGCTGTGTTGGTACAGGGACAGTCATGGAGGAACAATAAAAATAAGAAAACCTCTGGGGGAATTTAAGTGCTGTCTCAATTCGGTCGTATAAAAGAGAGTTTACGGTTTCAGGAATGAAAAATGAATGCAAATCAAAGGCTCTTTCCTGTAACTGGGTTATATTTTAATAAAATGTATGAGGTGGGAGAAAACATTTAGCTGTCTATCGAGTAAGGCTCCTATCAAGGGAGAATCTCACGCATAAATAGAAAAAGAAAAATGTAAAGAAATAACCCGATGAATCATAAAATATATATAGAATTCTGAAAGTATTGATTGGTCTTATACCTGGTGATAGCTGGTACAGAGGAAAAACAGTAAACAATATAGAAAACCAAAATTCATTCACTATAGTAGAGGTTGCACTAAATTATAGCGAAGCATTCATCAGATACAAATATGAAATGAAACGAAATATGAGATATAAGAAAACAAACTCATAACACAGTCGTGACGTAATTGAGAATATTTGGATTTGCTTTATATTAACTCTCAAAATGTAAAACCTCTGTTATAATCGACACAAAAAGGTCCAGCCTTTTTTTCTTTCTTTCTATGGTATACTTATACAGTTTTACAATAAGATGGAATCTCAATCGTTGCAAAATTTTTAGTTATGATAGGGAGGAGAGAAATCGCTCCATTTCTTCTTCTCTGTCTTTATTTAGTGCCAAAAGCTTGTCCTCACGCACGCTTGGTATAGGTGACACATCTTTCAATCAGTCGAGATATCAGCCTTGACGGTTTTGCTTGATAATTGGCTTCAAATAAGTAACAATCTCAGGCTAATTGTGGCAACCTTTCTTCCATCTGTTTGTCTATGATGTCTATGGCACACAATTGCACACTTGGTTTAATCATACATTTATCTATTTGGACTATGTCTGCCATAGTCACTTGTGAGACATCTGTCGAATCTCTTTCCTCTTTTTCCTTTAAATCAAGTGAGATTTTCACCATATTCATTTGAATCAATGTCTCGGCATTACCTTCGCTAACAATGCCTAGCATATCACCATCTAGAGAACTAAAAGCCTCTTCTAAGGATTTTTTTACCCTCTGGGCTTGCAGCTTACCTTCCGAGATGCTGTGCTCCCATTCCTTTAATAGAATATTTCATCTGGTTTGCTCCGAAATAGGAAACCTGGGAATACTTCCCGATTCCCTGTTGTTTGTAGCTATCACAGCCTCTTGAAAGGCGACCCATGCTGCTCCAGCTTCTCTTTCTCTAATAGATAAATCTTCCAAAACTTGAATAACCAGTAGGCAGTTGTTCCGAATCACCTCTACCTTGGCGAGTAAATTTCGTTGGGCCACAGAAACTCTTCTCCGAATCTCCATCGCCTGGGACTGGAACATCCCGATATTTATCACTTTACTTTCGACAATTTCCACTCTAGCCTGTAGCTGTTCGATCAAATCTTTTTGCTGGCCCGCTTGCATCTAACCATTCCGAACCACCAGCTGTGCTTGTTCGAGCTTAGTCTTGAGTAGCTCTATTTCACTTTTATCGGCCAACCTTGCTTGCTCTATTCCTACACTCGCCTGGTCTTTGGCAGCCTCCGTTGCTGTGGCTAGTCTGACTTCTAGGGTTTTGATGAGGCGATTTTTTTGTTTCAACTGGTTTTTCAAAACCCCGACTGAAAATTGGTTATGGCATATGCCCCTAATGTCCCAGCGATTTCCGTCGTGAACTGTTCATTCTTCTTGTCCTTCCCATTAGTCAATACTTTGTATTTCTTGGCTGTTGATTCCCCTTCCTGATAGAATTCTCTCTTTACCACTACCTTTCTCTTCTTATCAAAGAAGAACTCATTTGGAGGGAGCTCTTCCACCCTTATAGGCCTCAATTCTTCATTTAAGATCCACCCTGCATCAATATTTCCCTGAGTTGACTGCAAGGGAGTAACGGATGTGATAGGGTCTCTGATTTGCTTCACTGATTGTCTCAGAGTAGTAATCGGAGTCTGCTTCTTCGGCGGGTCGGGAGTCTTTATCTCTGCTTTCAGACTCTTAGTTTGCTCTTTCCTGTCCTGGTGTTTTTATTGACCGGGAGTCGCATCCTTAGAGCCTTCGACATCTTTTGTTTCACCTCCACTGTACTCGGATTCTCAACCCGCAATACCTTGGGAAGACAACTGCATCGATGTTCTTGGAATTTCAGAACATCGACCCTCTCTTCAGGTGCCAAGGTTTGTATCTGAGCTAAAATCTCGTGAGATCGGAAGAGC
>CBVK0101469606.1:0-27206 GCA_900067695.1 Picea abies | reverse complement strand
CCACATTAGGATATTCACCTGTTCAACTGAAACTAGCAAACCAACACAGATTCCTACCAATCAGTAGAATGAAAGGAGTGACAATAGACGTGGATGGAGTGTGCACTAAAGCATATTTTGAAGTAATTGAAATAGTGTATGACACAACACCATATCTAGCATTGCTTGGCTTGGATTGGTCATTTGACAACCAGGCCATAATCAATTTGAAGAAGCGTAAAATGACATTTGAGTCATGTGAATACAGGGTCATCGTGCCATTAGACCTATTAGAAAGAGAAATGTTTGTAGAACCTACTTGCTTAGACTTAGAAGAAATAAGCCAGTTGTATAGAAAAACTGCACGTGATGAGGATTACGTAAACCCAACTGTAGATGGAATACTCAGTTGGCGGAGCATTACTTCATGTGCGACAGACTCAGATACCGGCTTAGAAAATTGGCAACAAAGGCTACATGAAGTTTCTATGAGAATATGTGCATGAATAGACCACACAGTAAGATGGGTAGGCAAAGAGATAAGGGAACCACCCAGTTTCCATGGAAGACATGATTTGGAAACATTTTTGGCACAATATGAAGATGTAGTTTTAGAGAATCAGAGACTATTAGCACTTGATATAGCACTCAAGGACAAACTTGCAAGATGGTGGGGCGCACACAAAGAGAAAATCATAGACTGGTACCAATGTAAGCGGCTACTATGCATAAGGTTCAACGCAGAAGAGAAAAACAACAAGCAACAGAAGTATGAGGGACAGGGGGCACCAACAGATCACTTGGAAAACTGCAGAACGATGTGGAAAATGACACCCCCACATGAATGGACTCATCATTTCATACAACCTTTAAAGGGAATACCAGTGAAATGGCATACAGACTAGGAATTGTGCAAAGGAACTTCGACCTGGATGGTACTGCAACAAAAATTTACAGTTACTTTTTCATTCGAGCATCAAAATCCCCACATAGATGCAACTCTTAAATATATATGAGGGATGATATTCATCAAGGGACCAGAAGTCAAACTCATAACAAAAGAACAACAACGGAACAAAATGATAGTCAAGGAATTGTTGTCTTGTTACCATGTGCACGAAGACGCACTAGAGGAGAATGACCCGTGCGATATTCAGATCGAGGAAGAAAAAAGAAAAAGAGAAGTGGAGGGTCCACGGATAGAATCATAAGTGATTTTCGCACTGATCAAGGTAAATAAATTCAACATTGGGACATTTGAGAATCCCAAAATGGCTAGCATTGGAGACTACTAGGATGAACAAACAATAGAAATCATAACAGAGTTACTACGCGAGTGCAACAACCTGTTTCCTAAAACATTTACAGAGATGAAAGGTATAGCAGGAGAGATAGGAGAAACAAAGATACCACTTAGAGCTAATGCGAGACCAATAAGACAATGACCATATAGATTGAACCCAATATATAAGAAGAAATTCAAAACTGAGATCGATAGGATGCTTGAAGTTGGAATCATAGAACCGGTCGAAGAATCAAAATGGATAAGCCTGATGGTAGTTCAAGAAAAAAAACAAGGAGGGATATGGATATGTGTCGACTTGAGGAAGTTGAACGATGCATGCCTACATGACCCATTCCATACACCTTTCATGGATGAAGTGTTGGAGAACGTAGGAGGACATGAAGCTTAATCATTCACTGATGGATTCTCAAGCTACCATCAGATCAAAATAGCACAGGAAGACAGATACAAGACCACGTTTGCGACATAATGGGTATCCTACCAGTATACAGTCATGTTGTTTGGAATGAAGAATGCACCAACAATATTTTCCAGAGTAGTCATCATCGCGTTTAAGGAATTCATCTACCAGTTTCTCGAGGTATACATTGATGATTGGACAATCTATATTTTGTTGAAAGACCATGTAGAGGTCTTATGGATGATGTTAGAAAGATGTAGGCAGTTCTAGATATAATTAAACATAAATAAATGCATATTCAGAACACCGTTTGGGATATTATTGGGCCATATAGTATGGGTCTGCTGAGGAGCACATAATGGGTATCCTACCAGTATACAGTCATGTTGTTTGGAATGAAGAATGCACCAACAATATTTTCCAGAGTAGTCATCATCGCGTTTAAGGAATTCATCTACCAGTTTCTCGAGGTATACATTGATGATTGGACAATCTATATTTTGTTGAAAGACCATGTAGAGGTCTTATGGATGATGTTAGAAAGATGTAGGCAGTTCTAGATATAATTAAACATAAATAAATGCATATTCAGAACACCGTTTGGGATATTATTGGGCCATATAGTATGGAAACAAGGTTTACTAGTAGATTCTGCAAAAATTGCAGTAATTGCTAACTTACCACCACCAAAAATAGTTCATCATCTAAGAACGACATTGGGACACACATGATACTATAGAAAGTTCATCAAAGGATATGCATAGATTACCATGCTAATGGAGAAACTGTTAAGAAAGGATACAAAGTTTCATTGGAACAACGACTATCAATACGGTCTACATACCCTGAAGGAAAAGATGGTCATCGCGCCGATACTAGTATTTCCAAATCGGGAAAAGAAATTCCACGTCCATGTGGATGCATCAGCCATAACACTTGGAGCTATCTTGGCACAACCAAGAGCGGGGGATTTGGATCACCCAATCGCATTTGCGAGTAGAAAGCTATCAGAATCAGAATAGAACTATAACACTACAGAGAGAGAAGTCCTAGCTATGTTCTATGCACTACAAAAGTTCAGACATATTGGGAAAAAAATTTAAGATGTTCACAGATCACTCAGCCTTTAAATATCTAGTCAACAAGCCAGTGTTGGTGGGGAGAATCTGTCAATGGTTACTACTATTTCAATAATTTGACTTTGAAGTCATATTCAAGCAGGGAAAGTTGAATGCAGGACTTGACCACCTATCAAGGGTCACAAACGAAGAAGAAACTACGAATTTAGAGGAAAAATTCCCATATGCACAGTCATTTTCATTCCACATCGCAAATGCGTAATTTGCAGATATTATTCAATACTTGAGCACAAGCACTGCGCCGTAGGAATACAACACTGCGCAGAAGAAAAACCTGGTAGTTCAGGATGAAGACTATCAACTGATCGCATGATACTTATACAAAATGGGTACATATAACATCTTGTGAAGATATGGGTTAGAAAACAAAAGACCAAGAGTTTTAATAGAATCACATGAGGGAATAACAGGAGGACATTGCGTAGGAAAATATACCACACAAAAAGTATTACATGCAGGACTATGGTGGTCGATCATTCACAGAGACTCAAAGGAGTACTGCCATAGGTGTGACATATGTCAAAGGGTTGGTAAACCCAACAGAAGGGATGGAATGACACTTCGACCATAGGTAAGATTGTAGGCATTCGATAAATGGGAAATAGACTTTGTGGGACCAATCAACCCACCAACAAAAAGAATAGGACCAAGGTACATCATCACCGCGACGGAGTACCTAACAATATGGGCAGAAGAAACACCAGTGAAGGATTGCAATGCCAAAACAACAACCCACTTTCTATTTGAACAAGTGATCACTCGAATTGGGTGCCCATGAGTTTTGATGAGCGACCAAGGAACACACTTTATAAACAACACTATCAATGCTATGGCTGAAGATTTTGAATTCCATCATCAAAAGAGAACACCATATCACCCACAAGAAAATGGCACAGTAGAAGCATTTAACAAAATCCTGGAAAATGCACTGACAAAGATCTGTAATGTCAACAGGGACGATTGGGACCTAAAAAAAACAATAGTTTTGTGGGCCTATAGGACCAAATGCAAGAGAATGATAGGGAACATGCCATTTAAACTTGTATATGGCCAAGAAGCAGTGGTTCCATTAGAATTTCTGGTACCCAGTCTGTGTGTAGTAGAAATTACACACATGATAGAATGAGGCACAATACAAGAGATACTAAACTAGTTGATGACCATGGAGGAAGATCAGATCTTAGTAGGGTTCCACCAACAAGTTCAAAAATAAAGGGACAAATCTTGGCATGATAGACACATCAAGAAGAAAACTTTTAAGGAGGGATATTTAGTATTGATGTATGATAGAAAATTGTTTTAGCACCTAGGAAAGCTCATAATGGATTGGTTAGGACCATACAAAGTAAAAACTTTCTCAGATGGAGGAGATGTACAGTTGACAGACTTATTAGGCACAAAAATTAGAGGGATGATCAACGGGAGTTGACTGAAGTTGTACAAGGACAATCGACCACCCATCGCGCAGTAAAAAAAAAATCCAATATATTAAATAGTACCAACAAAAGCACAGTGCGTTGGAAGAAGAAAGAAAACACACACTTAGGAATAAAAAATGGCAAGGAAAAGGCCAACAACCAGGTCAACAGTGGAAAGAAGTAGGAAAAGGAAAGATGAAAAAATCAGTATGAAATGACAAAGTTATGTGGAATTGAATGTCGGAAAGGACCAACGGTATGCCACATTAATTGTGCCAACTGGAGACAGCAAGGGAGAGTAATGGAAAGTATGAAGGAATTAGAGGTTCATTGAATCCTTCATAAAGGTAGAGTCTTCAACAAGATTCATGCGATGCCCATACAAAACATGAATGCGGAAGAAAACAGTTTGTTGTAAGATTGTACAAGAAACAGAGAGCGAGAGCATATCTAGAGCACAGAGAAAATCTCATAGAGGTTGTCGAAGCTACAAAGCACAACAAGAATTTGACATTCACCGCCATGGCACCATCAAAGTAAGGAGAAGCAAGACAAACTGTGAGACAACCTAGAGTTAGAACCAGGGCACAGGTAAACAAAAGTCTTCGGAGATCATCAATATCGATGAAATCCCATCACTAGATACAACACTGGTGAACCCAAAACCCGTGGTGGAAGAAAACCAACAGCCAACACCAGAGGGAATGAAAGTAGACATGTCGATAGAAACATAGGAGCAAAAGAACCAGGACGCAAAAACACTGAAGGAGGTGCAACCAGAGAACACTGAAGCAGCTCTGAGATTAAATGGAACGACGACAAATCAGGAAGCAACATTCGAACCAGAGGAGTCTCAAACAAACGTGTCAGACCACCAACCGGAAGGAACAATAGAATATGTCATGGGATGGCCAGAATGGTATTCCTAAGTACAAACAATGGTCCTTGCAACCTTGAGCTAGCCACTACTGAAGAAAGAAAAGCAGCAGGTACATAGGTCACCTCGCAAGCAACCTGTCACAACCCTCATTTTACAGTGTATACCAATGGGGTATGGGTAGAATCAGGCTTGTTAGGGCATGTTGAGAATATGAAATACTCAGACCATGGTGTAGCTGACACAAAATATTTCCCAGAATTCATGAAGAGAGCATACTTATAGATTGTGGGAGTGAATGAGGTTGGGGAAACGATTGATCAACCTCTCTAGTGGACAATAGGATTGGAGAAAATGAGGATATTAGGTCTGTTAGATCTACCACACTTTGGTAGAGGACAGTACGCAAACATTTGTGTCAAACAACTGATGGAAGTCACACATGGCGGGGATATATGGTTGGACAATATCGTCTCAATAGACGTAGAGCTTATTGCGTACATCATAGGGTTGGCATCCCGGGGGATGGATCGCACAAAATTCCTTGACTATAAGACAAAGGAGAAAGAACTTGTGGAGGTGATGAAGAAGAAATACAGTACTAACATGGGGACACAAGGAATCATCATCAAGAGGATCAATGATGTCGCAACACAAATGGCCGAAAAAATCTTGGCCTACAAACTGTTGAGAAAATGTCGCAGGGAGGAAGTTTCGACTAGGGTCGTCGCAGTTGCAGATTAGTGCGTCGAGGGCATAATATTTAGATGGTCACCCTACCTCTTGAATTTGTTTATGTATGACTGCAAGTATGTGCAGGATCTAGGAAAATAATTCCACTACTCATGGCTATTCATGTTAATAGCGATCATGGGATGGAAGGAATCAAGTTACACATTCTTCAACACTAGACCCAAGCTGAATTGTGGAGCAAGGTATTTATCATTTGGTGTCGCATCATATGCTAAGCACAATAAAACAAATACATCTGTATTCGAGGGATACCTTCAAGACTTGTGGGAGGCCATCTCCAATACATGGATAATAACACCACAAGTTGTCTCACAGTATTGAGACATTGCAAACTTAAAGGCCATATGACATGTGATGTGGATACAGGCACGGAAGTACCCCAATAAGCAGTGGATACAAATGCGCTACTGCATCATGGAGGGTGACATCGACATGGCTATCAAATATTGGGAGGATGACTGGAATATTCCAGCCCTCACCCAAGAAATACCTACAAAGATAGTAGAAGAGGAGGCAGGGCAGGAGGAAACACATCCTCAAGAAGTCCCAGTGCTCAAGAAACGGAGGATAGGCTAGACAAAAACAAATCAGACAAATGAAGGGACAACTAAGATGAGGACTCAGAAGGGGAAAAAGAAAACTACGCACTTGACCCAAGTGCAACAGAAACATGTTGAGGAAGCACCAGGGACAACACCAAGTCCCAATCCACAGGAACTAGCCTTGAATAAGAGGCCATCCATTCAGACAGGGGGAGAGTGAAAGAAATTGAAGGCACAAAGAACACCTCCAGAATACACAATCACGGAGGATGATGTCAATATGATATCCCAAATGGTTCATGATTGCATATCCGAGGATTAGGACAATGTCGTGCAACATAGGGGAAAAATTCAAGAGGCGCTGGTAGACATGCAACAGTTCCTCAAGAAGATTGGGGAAGCACAGATAGTGGGTAACAACATGGGAATAGGGCCATTAGCACCACAGGCAGAAGAAAGAACAGAATAAGGCCAATGTGATATAGTCCACACAATACCACAACTGAGTGCAACATTCCACATTACACCCAGTGTGTTGTGCATGGATGAGATCGTGGGGAAAATACCCCTGAAGGACTTATCCCAAATCAAATTGGTATTGTTGCGGATACCATCCAGGGCTCTACACAAATTGTAGGTTAGTGTTACCCAAGAGGTACAGTCTCGTGCACGCACAAACTTAGCCGAATTGCAGAAGGCAACAGAGAAGCAGGACATGCTGAAAATAATATGTGAGCAATATAAGTTCGATACCCAAGAGGAAAGGGACCGCACGAATGGATTAGAGAAGAAAGTGGCACGAACTTATGAAAATATTCAAACGACCACGCAGAGGGATCCACTCACAACAGTAGAGAATATTGATCAGATTGCGCAGGAAATTGATCAATATCAAAAGGAGATCGAGAATCTCCACGAGAATCTTACACCTACGACTCCACCAGAAGTAAGGGAGCAAAGGAAGCAGGAGGCAACAGAGTAGCTGCAGGAGATATATCAATAGGTTCATGAAAAAACCAACTTGTTTGAGGAAGCCACACAACTGTAGACAAGGTTAGAAGAAGATCAACAAGTCCATCTATGGGACAAGGAAGAAGTAAAGATAAGCACAACTATCCAAGAACTCAAGCAGAAGAAGAAGACAATGGCCATCACGAAGCATGTCAAAGGGGCATAAGGTATGAAGAAACTGTAGGAAGAACTCACCATTGTGAAAACATGGAAAAAGGAGCGTCGAGATCAAATGGAACCGCTCCAAGAGAGAGTAGCAGAAGTCATCGCATTGGTAGAGAAAGCCAAGACACTAATAGAACAGACCCAGGAAGAATGCGTCGGATTGATCAGTGACAAAATTGCAGTCTAGATAGTGGACATGCTCAAGGAGAAGACCATGTAGGAGAAAACAAAAGCAATAGAGCTCAAGGAGAAGTTCCAGGCAATCACTAGGAATATCGACGAAGCACATAAAAGTTAGGTGGCTCGGGACGAGCCACATGTCAGTTTTGGGGGCCTGTTTGAAGTAGGCCATGGTGGAAAGAAAGGCAATTTTGGAAAAGAAGGAATGCACGAGGAAAGAAACAACATGAAGGAAATGAAACATGCGCACATGCATGGAATACCTAACTATTGTAGGGTTAGGTTTTTGGTTATGTATTGTAATTGTTGAAGAGCCATAAACATATAAATTGTGATACCTAGGTCTCAGAGAGGGGACTAGTCATATTTTATAGAGAGAATTGTTGTAGCGAGTTGGTATGTAATATTTTACTGTATGACCTACTTTTGTAAGCTGTTGAGCTAGAGAATACAAAGGAGGGTATAACTTGAGGGTTAGTTTGCAGGCTGAGGAGCATGGTGCGATCTAGTCCGCCTCATATAGATCTTACCCAACTGAGAATAGTTGTAAGGGCATGGCGCTGTAGTGACTGAACGACTATAATAAAAGAGCTAAGATCCAAATATTTGTGGACGTAGCCCAGGGAGGGTGAACCACGATAATATATGTGTTATATGATTGAATACATGTGTGTCTTTATTGTCTTCAGTAGCCAATGATAAACTAAATGAATGATTTATTATATGTCCTGCATAAATTGTAATAACAACGTATTGCATTAATAAGTTACAATAGAACTCTCAGCGCACAACTCTTAGATCTCCCACTCAATCCTAGGATTCAAACACATAAGTCTTGTAGCCACCCATCAAGAGTATCTTAAGTGAGACGACACATGGCACCTTGAGCATTGCATTGCCTTCTGGTTTACCAGGGGGGATGATAGTGTTAGAGGCTTTGCTGGAAACCCGAATAGACATGAATCCTGGGTCACTCAAGACGATCTCAGATAGGACATAAGTAACCAACACCATGAAAGAACTTTTTTTCACATAGAACCACACTACTTCTACAATAAATTCCTCTTTATTTATAATTTACAAAACCTTACAATAAGGCATAAACATGGAAAAACCCCATGGTCCGACATCCCATAAACCCGTTACAAAAACCTAGAGGATCCTTTACTAGGTCCACATAACCCTAAAAAAGGGTGAGATCTACGATCTCAGCTCCGCCTGGGCGCTCCTTCTTCGAACAATGTGTCAAAGTCCAAAAGTGGGCCAAAGATGACCAAAGTTTCCTCAAAACTTGTTCGAGGGCCAATAGGCCCCCAACACTCAACTGTGACTCATCCTAAGTCACTCAGGTTTGGGCAATTACGCTTTGAAAGCTTTGAGCTTAAGTCGCGCTGCCTCAACTTGTTTCCTTGCCTGGCCCTCCTGCTCAGTGAGCTCCTGGAATGTCTTCTCTATAACATTCCCTTTCAGGCGTTGTTCTACTGCTGCAACTATTTGATCTAATTGTGAACCCTGGCCATCGATATCCTCGAACACCTTGCAGGCTTCATCCTACACATGTTGTAAATTTTGTGTTACTTCCATCACCTTACCCTAAAGGAAAGTGATGTGCTTCTATACTATGCACTACTCCTGGGATCTGTTCATCCTTTCCACTGCTATGAGTAGCTTCATCTGTGCCTCCAATGAAAATGCTTGTTACTGCACCTCCTGTAACTACGCTTCTAGATTATTTAGCTCTGGATCCTCGACGAGGCATTCATATGTTTGGGCGCTTTTATCACTCAAATGTTTACATGCAAAGGAGAGGAGTCTTATACTTGCTACTATGTTTTTGGTGGAATCCTCCCTCTAGTCACACACCTCCTATGAGGTGCTTGACATTGTTCAGGCCTCTAGTTCAGTTATCCTAGCCTGAAGCTGTTGGAGGGTCTCCGCGAGCTTCTCTACTTAAGCTTTGAACGACTCTTGCTCCTCCTGTTCTAAGCCTGGAACATAGTGACATTATTTACTTACCACTTCTTTGACCATGGCCTTCTCTGCAAGGAAATTCTCTTTTTCCCTCTCTAGCTGGTCTTTTTCCTCCTAAAACGTCTCCTGAAGCTCTACTTTGTCGCTTTCACGGGAAGCTACACTATCCTACGCTGCTTGTAATTTTACGAGGACTTCATCTTTCTCCTTTTGAAAGGATTTTGTAGCCTTCTCCTTCTCTTCCTAATCTCTCTAGAACTGATCTTCTATTGCATCTGTAAGACTTCTTAACTGGGTTGGTTCATCCCTCAATTTTGCAGTCTGTGATGAGGAAGGCGTAGTTGGCATAGTAGGTACTACGCGGACCAAGCGAACAACCTACTACACTTCCTTCAATTCTCTCTCAATCCTTCTGTATAAATCCTCATGTTTCTCTCTATATCTCTACAATATATATTCAAAGGCTTCCTCCATATCTCCGTGGACCATACTAATGTCATCGTCGGTGAGAGTGGCTTCCAACTATGGATTATTGGTGCGCATTTTCTTCCTTGTTGAAGATTTATTCAAAGAAACTTTCATCTTTTGTGGTGTCACTGTCCCAGTAAGGGGATATTCCGATGGTGTAGCTTCGCCTCCAACTTTCTCTTCTTCTCCTTCATCTCCTCCTCCATGTACTTATGCTTCATCTTCTCCTCCTCCTGATGAGCTAGACCCGTTATCTCCAAAAGTTTTGTCCTCTTCGTCACTCTCTATGCCCTGAAATTCAGCCTGCTTTTTCTTCTTCTTCGTCCCACTAGAATATCCGACATGTTCAACTCGTGTAACTATGGGGATTCCTATGATGTTAGTGTTGGATAAATTTGCATCGACGATAGGTGCAAGAAATTCCTCTGGCCAATCCTTTGTAATATTCTCCATATCTTCATCTGTCATCTTGTAGTATGACTGCAATTCTTCATGGTGCTCATCTCTTTATGCATTGATGTAAATGAAGTGGGGATCAATGCATAACTTCACTATGGGTTGGTATTAGTGCAGGGTACACGGTGTCATATGAGGGAATGATTCAATGGATACCTTCAACTACTGATAATATCCATGAAACATGGCATTAGACTGCCACTACTTCGTCATGTCATTAGTATACCATAGAGTGGAAAACTAAGTGGCTAGGGGCTCCTTCATGCATCTGTCAAGCCAAAAATGCGATTAGGATGATCAACCAACTATAATGAAATTCATATCCCAAATATTGGGCTTCGCGACAATCCTTTTCTAATTCGTTGACGAGGCAATTCACCTAGTTCATCTACATGCCCTCCACACACTTTCCTACGAGATCCACCACGAACCTGGTGACATGCGTGGGGCGTTTCTTCGTCACTAGATTTCTAGATAAGAGTTGACAAGAAAGGCACACAGTACCATCTTGTATAGAGGCTACCTTGTAACCTCTCTTTCCTTTTTTACCTCTCCATAGGCTTCTTTGATGTGCTGTGCTAACGAACGATCTGAGGCCTTCCCTTGATAAACCTACTATGGGTCAGGACCCTTCACACTTAAACCTTTGATCCGGTGGATCAATGCTAGATATACAATAATCCTTCTGTCGAGCCATAGATATCCACCATTATAGAACAATAGAAGGAGTTTAACAGAAGAGTTAACCTCCTGGTGGAAGTCAAAATGTGGGATCTTCATCACGTTCAACACGGTTGACTATGCCAACCCCTTAATCCATGGTTGTGAGAGGAGGTGAGGCTTCTTTCTAGTTGTCTTTGTTAAATAGCAGTGAGGAGCCAACATGGCATAGTTCTTCCAGTCTCCTAAGTTGAAGTCGTTGTGCTTCAACAGCGGGATCTGTCCTAACTGACTCCTGACTATGCGAATTCCTTTCAAAATGTACACAGTGAACACAGAGTAATCAAAATCCCGAGGGATACTGTAGCGATTAAAAGTGCCAGCTAGAGGCAGAACACATTCAAGAAGGATCGACAAGATCTTCTTCACGTTAGACAGATCACCGCGATGCTTACTTCGATGTTCAGTTCTGGGGTTGATACGGGTGGAACAATGTCCGGTCGAAGGGGAAGCCTGCAGTCCCCTAGTCGATGCTGTTTGGATACCTTCATATAGGTCTGTCGACCATGAGCTTCTTAAGAACTTCCTCGACAGACTTCTCCAACTCTCTGGGTTCACCTGACATTCTATCTTTTAACAAAACATGGGTAGAAAAACAAATAGGTGGGGTATACTTCCGATAACGACAGACATCTCAGTTCAAAACCTAGAAAATTCTCTGCTTAGCTTAGTCAGTCATAGGTAGCATAAAGTCGTCCCAGTGCAATGACCGACGAGTTAAATAATCGAGGTGGTCATGACGGATCTTCCAACGGATAGGAAACTACTTCCATTAATGTAAATATATCTGTTATGGCACGGTATCAACGTACAAAAGAATTTCATAATCCCATAAATTCATTTTCTAACCATTTCGGACCGTCATTCTAACATTCGGGGCACCTCCAACGGTCATATAACTTCACTAGGGTGAAGTCCAAATCTGCATGGACCCGTTGTTCTAGTGAGGTTCAAATCCTGCGAACCTGCCTTCTGTGAGGTTCCATTCTACGAAGTCTTCCATCTAGTTTCTGTAACTTCTTGTATCTTTTCCAACTTGGCCTTCTTTTTATTGAGCTTCCTTGCCTTCTTTCCTGTGATCTGAGTCTCTTTAACTATTTTTGGAATCCTCTTTCCATTTTTATTCTTATCTTCCCCTAGCGTAGTGGCTTCACATTGTTGAGGTACCCTCAAAGATTCTGAAGTTAATATCCCTTTTCTTAACATTTCCTGAGTGGGCATACTTCTTTCTTGGAGAGATAGGTTCTTCAAACCTTCTTGCATTCTTTCAACCTTGATAGATAATTCTCTTTTTTTCTGTCCCTCCTGCATTGTTACTTTTCTCTGTTTCTTCGACTTATCCTCTCATTCTTCTATTACTCGGTCTATTTTCCTAGCTATGAAATCCCTTAATACTTGCTTTTTCTTTTCTGTAGATTCTTCCTCTTCTTTCTTTCTGATCTGATCCTTCTCAATCCAAGTCTTACCTAACAAAAGTGGGAAAGGGGCATTGTCCCCAACAAACCTAATGACTTCAAATTCTTCTTCAGTCGATGTTCCATGAACAATAATAGGTACAATAATTACTCTTCCACATAAAGTTATCATCTTTCCCTTAAACAAGCCTATCCTTCCTAAAGAAGGTACCACAATAGGGTTTCCTAAATTTTTCCAAGTTTCTTCTGTCATAATATTTACTTGTGTTTCTTCATCCAAGACTATACAATCTATGTCGAAGTCTTTATTATTTCACTTATGTATTGTTTTACTTTCAGGATTTCAGGTAAATTGACATCTTTATGAACATCCATCATTTCTTTCAACTATAATAACATAGTATGAACTTCCTCCTACCCTTTCTCTTTATGAATTTCTAACATGCCCTTAGTCTCTTGAATTTTTTCATAGTTTTCTTGTCTTATGCCCATTCTTTCAACTTTAGCAATAATCCTTGGACAATCCTCAACCTCATGACCAACAACCTTACAACAAATACAAATAGGGCCTACCCCAGGACATTCCTTAGCAAGATTTCTCGACCTTCTGCAATGATATCACAAAGTCAATCCTCTTTTTCTCTTAAATTTTCCCTAATCTTTTATGTACTGTGCACTTCCCCTAGGATCATAGTGTTGGACCTGCAATCTGCAAAAAACAATTCTAGGTTCATGCATCTACTTATTAGTCCAAAAACTCTTTCTATGCATAGGATTAACATATCTTTCTTCATTTTCATTAAATTTACTCAAATCAACTCTTTCTTTCAACTGCACCCTAGCCTTCAGACTAGGACAAAATCTATTAAACATACATAAATTCATGCTTTCGAAACAAAAAAATTTCACTTATCTTTCTCTTACCAAAGCACAAAGCTTGATTCTTTTAGGATCTTACCTCTTTTCTTCAAAACAACTTAATTCCTTGGCACAAAGTGTTACCCATGATTTTGGTCATCATGATGGTGTATTAATGATGGTGTACTCAGGCTCCTCATAAGAACTTTCTCCTGAGAAAAATGACATTCATCTCTTCCCAGAAAACTCACTTTTGAAGAGATTTCGCAGGTTGCTAATATACCAGGGTGCGAGAATGACCTATTCTCGCAGGCTGCCTTAATCTAGGGTGCGAACTTCTTGCACTGTGCAACATAGCTAGGGTGCGAACCTTCTCTAAAGCATGGAAAAAGATGAATTCTCGATGGTTCTAGAAGGGAATCTTCTAGAAGAATGGGTTGGCATTCGAATGGTTATCCTTGTATTGGATTCCCTGATATTGTGGGATCATTCTTATCCAAGTAACTATCTCATTCTCTCCTATATATTGAGGGAATTCTCATGGAAAAGGTTAAGCAAGATTCATTGGAGAATTGGTGAAAGAATTGTGTGAAGGACTTAGCTTGAACAGTAGCTTGGAGACTCTAACAAGTCTATCAAGAGGATTTGATCTTCTTCATGCAAGGATTGAGAAAGTGTGTGTGTTGGAGCCAAGAGCCATTGAAAGGAAGCTTGCGACATCAAGGCTATCAGGTTGTAATCTTTACTTTCAATTAATATGATACAGTGACATGTCCCTTTCCCATAAAGCTATTCTCACTTTATTGTGTAATTCCTTGATCATATACATAAGTTGACAGTTGAATATATTTTGCTATATTCACTTTGGTTGGTTTTTGTTGTCTTGATCTTGACCTCATGAGAGCACTGGAGCGAAGTGGGAGCAACAGAGACCCTAGGAAGTGATACTAAGGTATGTTACTTGTTCCTTCCTACTAGTTAATTCAATGGTCAAAACTTATGGAAAGAGTCATGTTCTGTCTTGTTTTGTTCTAGATCCAGGTGGATCTAGGGAGATCTGTTTGTGTCCGCACCTACCGATTAGTCCGATAACAAAATTGGCGACTCCACTAGGGAGTATAACCCATTTTCTTTGTGGTTTTTGGTATTTTCGTTGGCCATTTGTTCTTGTATTACCTTTCTCCATTCATATCAATCTCTGAGTCTTCAGGATACCCTGATAGACCCTCTGGGTCCAGAGGCCTCCTCAAATTTTGTGTCTTTTTCCAAAAATTTGACTAGTTTAAGACATTCTCGCACTGCACTTCACAGTAGCCTGTGAGAATCTATAGAGTTCACACCCTGCTTTTAGGTTCAGTGTGAGGTTCTCACACTCTACTCAAAACCCACTTGCGAGAATCACTAATTCTTGCACTGTGTAATATTGCCAGCCTGCGAACTCATTTTTTCAAAATTTTGGATTTGAGTTTTTTCATCTTGAATTGCCCAGATCAGTTTAGATGCTTAAAAAGAGTCTCTTGGACCATTGATTGATGTTCTTCTTGTCTTTGTTTTCGTGCACGAATAGTCTTAGGATTTCAAAGGCTCTTCCTGTCACTTGTTCTTGACTTTCATTTCTTGACTTTTCTTGGCAAAGTTATACTCTCTGATTTTGTAATTCGAGTGTGCTTGATTGGTTAAGGACCGACGATCGGTTGAAAGTTGAGTTTTTTGGTCTTTATCATTTTCTTATTGTTTGAAAGGTCACTTTTGTTATGCAATTGAGAAAACTAGATTGGTTTGCTTGTTATTTTTGTTTTCATTGAAAGAGTGGTTTGGGTTTTTATCATTGCTTGTTCATTGGTTTTTTTATTTTCTATACTCTCACTATCATGGTGTGGGTCCTTTTTGAAAAGTGAACAAACGTTTTTCTTTCAAAAACTCATTTTCGTCTTCGAAAACATTGAAAATCAATTGTTGCAATTATTGAAAAAGAAGCAATCGAGAATTGTTATTGATACGTGATTTGTTGCATTTGCATTTTAAAGGAAATTGTGTCTTTTAGTCCAAAGTTTGATCTGGAAAATTTATCTTTCCCTCCCATACATAGGATTCATTGAACGAAAATTGCTATATTGCATTCTTATCCATGCATCGTTGGGTCAGAGTCTTATACAACATCAGTTTCATCTTCATTTCCTTTGAGTAAACAACAACTCTTAATAACACTGCGCAATCATAAAATTTAACTAGTAACTCTTTTCTAGGGCTCTATTACACCAACATTTAGCTAGGCTAGCACTTTGGAGTAGGAAGAGAGATACACTCTTCAAAGCACAAAACACACAATAGAATCTTGTGTTAAGGAGTGTTGAATTCCATTTGCAACATCTTGTCCTGGGAAGCCCTTCTCACACAAGGGTCAAACACAAAGTCGCATTGGTATTAGCAGAGTTACTCACCCTGCTTTGTTGATATTAGTGTAGAGATTAGATGTATTATGGGGATCACTCGGAGGTATACCCACAATGATGAGTGGAAGCCTTTTGAGTTGATTTCAGGCTAGATACCCTACCCTTGTGTGTGGATCAAACTGTCGACTGTCCCCCCAGGCTTTATTGTTGTTGGTGGTAACCTTAGTGGCCCATCTTTCTAGGTTCTTACATGAGGTGGATGTGAAGGGGAAATTCTTCACGGTACCTGGAATTGACATTGACCAAACTCACTCGGGCTCCTTGGAGGGTATACCCACGATTATGTGTGGGAGCTTGCACCAGGGTGTAAGTCCGTTAAGCAGGTCGTTAACGGAACTTTTCCACCCTAGCCCATCCCCTTCTCCTCTCATTGTTGTGACGTTGGATTTCATCACCAACTAGTGGCTTCAGAATTAGAAGGTCTTGTTTTCTTGGTGATTGCTTCCTAGATTTTGTTTACTAGCACGTGTTGTTTGTTTATCGAAGTTGACCATAAGAATTTTTTCGTGAAGTTTTTCACTTGTTTACAATAGTTCCTCCACGTTGTTCACGTAGAATGCAGGGTTTATCTCCAGAGCATCTGGATGGTTCTCAACCCTTTCCTACAAGTACACCTGAGGGATCTCCTCGGCAAAGTGAAGTCACAGTCGTCACCACGCCACAAGTGGAATGCACTGACTCTCTAGAATATTTTCGAATTACAAATACTCGAGAGGACTTTCGACTTCACCATGATTCTGAGAGACCGTTTATGCGACTGAATTCTTCCAGAGACTTAGTTGTTACGTCTTCTGGATCACCAATTGGACCCTTTCCAGGAATAGAAGGCCAAGATCTTTTTTGGTCTACAGGTGTTTTCTGATGAGAACTTTTTGGTCCAGGTTCACCTATGATTTCCGAAATCAACCCACCTGTGATCTCCGAAATATCTAGTCCAGAGACAGTATCGTTGGCCACCGCCTATCACTTTACCGTCCTTGCCGAAATGGCCCATCTCACAAATACTACGAGTGTTCCAACTGGGTTCACTGGGGTTAGTCTTTCTCCCATCAACACACTGCGAACGCCCAATGTCACTCTAACACTACCACCCAGATATCGTGCATTGAATGCTTCCATTCCTACTCCTGTGCAAACACCATCCGACTCTCCTGGTGGTCCTTCTTCTTCTTGGCACTCTCTTCCTGGTTTTATTCCAACACTCCCTCAATTTCCTTTTGGAGGACCTTCTTCATCTTCTACTGGCAGTCTTAATCCTAGTGGCGCTATTCTGTCATTAACTCCAAATTACCAGTTTCCGGTTGGTGGACAATTTCACCAAGGTGGTATGATTCAACCCCCTCTCAGAAGGAAAATTCCTTTTGGTACACAAATCCCAATTGGAACACAACCCCCAATTGGAACATTGCCCCCAATTGGAACACCACCTTCGATGGGAGGATCGACCCCACCTTATGGGAAAAACATACCTCCCTCCTTGGCCCAGTATTGGAATCAATTGATACAACATCCTCCTCCATCGACTGGGGGGAAACAGTTTCCAGTTGCGTCCGTAATACCCCCTAGTATGGGCCAACCATATCCAGGTTCGTTTAATCCCATTTGGGGGGAGAATGCTCGAACTCAAGCCCATGTTCTAGGGTATAATCCTATGAGCTACTATCGTCTCCAACCACCACCGAATCTGCCTGGGTCTTCACATTATATGGAAACTTCTTATGGTCCTACCGATTTGTCGACCGGGATTCCTCCCCAAAGCCACCAGTACTCGTAGGTGAATCGACAGTTACCCTTTATCACCACTTTGGATCTTCCGGATTTGTCAAGGATTTTAAATGATCCTATTCGTCACTCTCCCCAATGGTCTGCTATACCAGCCAAGCTTCCATTGGATATTCCGAAATTCGACGGCAAAGCGGGAGAGGAACCCAACAATAACGTTATGACTTTTCACCTATGGTGCTCATCTAACTCATTGATGGATGACTCTATTTGTTTACGTATTTTTCAACGAACCCTCATCGGTTCTGCTGCGAAGTGGTATATCAAATTGCCACGAGGTTTCTTCTCTGACTTCAACACCCTAGCTATGGTTTTCCTTACGCATTACCAGTTACCGATCCATTATGACACGAGGACCGAGATTTTGACTTCCTTCAAATAGAACAAATCCACTCATATATCAGATCACATCCATGAGTGGCGAAGGAGACGATTTCTCATTAAACTTGAGCTCCCTGATTAGTTGCTAGCAGAGTTGTTCACAAAATCATTTGTGAACGACATCGGTCATGACATTTCCATGGGTGGCGTAGTCACGGAAGAGAAGGCCATAAGTCGTGCTTAATATCTTGACCTCGTTTACTCACAAACGAGAACCCTTTATGATTTACTAACTGACTTACCTCGTCCTTCTACTTCTAGCACTTCAACTACTCCAGCTCCCTCACATGCAGCTGACGGTGTGATTGGTACTTTCCAAGCCCAACCACATTCTGTTTCAAGCGCCAACCCCAAATTTGATTCTTCTAATGTTCAAAATGCTCTGTCTCCTGCCCCTCCCACCGACAAGACTTCTAAGGTAAATGCAGTTCAATCTACCCCTGCCAGTAAAAATAAATCTAAAAAGGGAAGGGGTAAGAATAAGAAGGGAAAAAATACTCCTCATGCAGAGCAAACCAAAACTACCCCTGTTGATGATCGGGATAAGTGAAAACCACGATACCCTTGTCTTATCTGTGGTGATGATCACTACATGAAGGATTGTCCACGATGTGCCGATGTCACTAAGTTCCTTCAAGGAGCTCCAAAACCACCTGCACTGACCGTTTTGTCCCAACCCTTCCCGTCTCAACAACAGGCTCAGTTAGTCATCCATGACCAACCCTCATCTTCTACTACCTCCTATTTTTTGATGTGTACTGGCGATTTTAAGCAGAGCAACATTGCACTCACCACTCGAGCCAAAGATTATTCTCCCTCTAAGGAGAAGTTTGATGATTTACCCCCTTCCTTGGTACAACCCTCTCCCGCGACTCCACCTACCAATGGTCCTCTTCATCTCGAATGATTGAGCCTCGACACAGTTCTGCGACCCCCCCCAAAGGGCGTCATTCGGAAATCGGCTTTCAATCCTCACGCTCATGCTGCCCAGAACTACAACATTGTTGAAGATCTGGCTCAAGTACTTTCTGCGATGTCAACCCTCGAAGTCCTTCAGACTTGTCCCGCACAATGGAAGGCACTGTTGAAAGCTATCGGTGGAATCTATCCAACAGATACGACTTTAATAATCTTTGACTTGGAAGATCACATTCCAAGGTTACCCCCTCGACTTGCGTTCCAGATCCAAGTGGTTGTCTCTGACAAAAACATTTTCTGAACCATTATCAATGAGGGTGCCTCAACATGTGTTATGTCTCTTGCTTGCTGGAAAGCCATTGGTTCTCCTTCTTTGAATGAATCCCAGAACACCCTTAAAGCCTTCAACAACTCCAGTTTTAAGCCCTACGGTGTCCTTCCTTCGTTTCCCATCACGTTAGAAGGAAAAATGGTCCAAGTTGAAGTGGAATTCTTTGACACTTCCCTTGATTACAATCTTTTGCTTGGCCACAGCTGGATCGATTGCATGTGCGCAGTTGTGTCGACCCTTTTCTGTGTAGTACATTTCCCTCATCAAGGAAAGGTTGTTACCATCGACCAACTTGCCTTCTTTAATTCCGATACTTGTATTGGTAATGTCTTGTTTATTGCTAAAACCCCACTGGGTTATGAGAACGTCGGTGTAGGCCTTCTAAAAGACTCTTCGTTGATGGGTACTTTCCCCATCCCATCGCCTGATGTTCCACACTCGTCTGTTGCTTCTATCAACATGATCTCCACTTTGCCTCACGAACTTCCTGTGTCTCATGACCCCTGGATAGTACCTGACCCTGGAGATCATATTCGTTTCGACGACACAATGCCATTGAGTTCGGTTGAATCTTCCTATCAGGCCATTCAATCGACAACATCTTCTACCCCCTCTCTTGGTGAGTTGTCTCCCAATCCTTTTCGTGTCATTTTTCCCACTAACGAGATGATCATGTCTGTCATGGAGGACACCCCTTAGGACGATGGACATCATCGTTCCATCCTCTTTCTGGAGCAACATACCATTGAGAACTACCAATGGATCTCGAATCTGTCGATCGTTGTCGTCATCTCCACCGTTCCCGAGTCTGCACATGATGTGTTTTCTGATGGGAACTTAAGCAATATCTCACCCACGATTCCCCTTGACATATCCATCAAACCTGGAATCGTCGAAAATGTCCATATTGGAGCTTCGTGTTCTTCTGATGAAATCATCACCTACACATCCCTATTCAAAGAGTTTCGTGACATCTTCACCCGGAGCTACGAAGAAATGCCGGGTATCAACCCTGAGATTGTGATACATGAGATAAAGACATACCCCGATGCTAAACCCATCCGGCAACGCCTTCATCTAGTTCACCCACGTAAAGCAGCTGCTATCAAGCTCGAAGTCGAGAAACTTCTGAAAGCTGGCTTTATTTATCCAGTGGTTCTCATAGACTGGGTTTCCAATCTTGTCTCAATTGACAAGAAATAAGGCACCATTCGTGTATGCATTGATTATAGGGATATCAACAAAGCTTGTCCAAAAGACAACTTTCCTACCCCCTTCGTCGATCAGATTGTCGACGATTGCACCGAAAGTGAAATCTTCTCTCTCATGGATGGTTTCTCTGGGTATAATCAAATCAACATTGTTCCCGAGGATCAACATAAGACTTCTTTTATTTGTCCTTGGGGTACTTTTGCCTATCGAAAACTTCCTTTCGGTCTCAAGAACGCTGGTGCAACTTTTCAACGCGCTATGTCTTATGCTTTCCATGATATCAAGCATATCGTTCAACCATATTTGGACGATTTACCTGCTCATTCCATGCGCCGAGTCGATCACCCAACCCACCTCTGAGCCATTTTCATTCATTGTCGGTTCTATCGTATATGATTGAATCCTCATAAGTGTGTTTTCTGCGTGGAATCCAGCCTCCTTCTAATTTTTATCGTTTCACGTCAAGGGATCCGGGTGGATCCTTTAAAGGTTAAGGTGATCCTTAATCTCCATCCTCTTTCTACTCTTCGCCAGTTACAAAGTTTGCAGGGGAAAGAAAAATTTCTTCATCGTTTTATCCCAAATTATGCCGAGATAACTCGTGGATTTACGTGGCTCTTAAAAAAGGGTTCAGAGTTCGTCTAGGATACCATTGCCAACAATGCTTTTGAAGCTTTGAAATTGTCCCTAACGCGTGCTCCGCTTCTCTTTCCCCCCGATTACAGTCGCGATTATTTCCTCTACCTTGCTGCCTCAGATTACACCATTGGTATGGTTCTCGTCCAAGAGGATGATGCTAACAACGAACATGTTATCTACTACTTGAGTCAAAGTCTAACGCCTACTGAAATCAAGTATTTACATGTCGAGAAACTGGCCTTGGCTGCCATCCAAGCCATCCAACGCTTCCGGCACTATATCCTCTCACGCAAGACTACCATGATTTCTCATTGCAACCCTATGCAACACATTCTCACCCGTCAATTGCTAGGGGGAAAATACTCTAAATGGATTGTGATACTCCAGGAGTTTGACTTGGAATTCAAACGTGCCAAGTCTAAGAAGTCCTTAGTCTTTGCTGAGTTGATATGCGACTTTCCCCATTCTGCAACGGAAAATGTACCAGCTGATTCATTACCCGATGAATCTCTTTTCCTTATTAGCACTGATGATCTTTGGTATGGTGATATCATTATATATCTCCAAACCCAGACTTTCTAGCCAACTTTGTCTAGTAATGAACGACATTGAATACGATACCAAGCTCATCAATACATTATCCTCAGGGATACTCTTTATCGTCAGGGGATTGACTCTATTTTTTAACGTTGTCTAACGTTAAACGAAGCTAAGAAAGCTCTGAATGACTACCATTCTCGAGCCTATGGTGGTCATATGTTTGGGTATGCTACTGCCCAGAAGATCTTACGAGCAGGGTATTTTTGGCCTTCATTATTTAACGACTGCATAATCGTCGTTCATAAATGCCATTCTTGCCAGACCTATAATAACAAGATACGATCACATCTTGCTTCTCTTCACCCCGTGGTCTCAGTTGGTCCCTTTGCGAAATGGGGCATCGATTTCATGACATGTCACCCTCACTCGGCCAGGGGGCATGGTTACATCATTGTAGCCTTTGATTACTTTACGAAATGGGCCGAGGCGATGCCGACATTTGATAACACTGGAAAGACCGCAACATTATTCATTTTTAATCACGTCATAGCTCATTTTGGTGTTCCCCAAGCTATCGTCACTGATCACAGTAGCCACTTCAGAAACTTCATGATGTCCGAACTTACTGAAAAGTTGGGTCTTCGCCATGATAACTCAACGCCCTATTATCCACAAGCCAAAGGCCAAGTCGAAGTGATTAACAAATTTCTCATAACTATGATCCAACGGATGATAGGGATTCATAAAACAAGTTGGCACACGATGTTGTTTTCGACATTGTGGGCGTACCGGACATCCGTCAAGTTCGCTACTGGGTTTACACCTTTCCAGTTAGTCTATGGTGTGGAAGCCATTCTCCCGATTGAATGTGAGATACCCTCTTTAAAACTAGCTATTGAACTCCTACCAAACACTTCTGCTGAGGAAGAACGTCTATTGTATCTTATGTGATTAGACGAAACTCGACGCGATGCCACCCTAGTCATAGAAGCTCAGAATTTTTTTGTCAAGGCCCAATACGACAAACATGTCAAGCCTTGCGTTTTCTCCGAAGGTGATCTTGTTCTTCTCTATGAACAAGATCGAGATATGCTAGGAGCTGGGAAATTCAAAGCCATGTGGCGAGGTCCTTATATCGTTCAACGAGTTTTGGAAAAAGGAGCTTATGATTTAGTAGATTACGATGGTATCCCTTTGAGTGAACCCAGAAATGGGTTGTACTTGAAGAAGTACTATGCATAAAATCATCTATGCATGAGTACTTGTATTTTTATTGTATCATACTTCTTGTGTGTTACTATAGCTTGCTTTTGTCATTATCTGGTCTTTGCCCTTATGTGACGTTGTGTTTGATTTCCAGATGTCAGAGTCTTTGCTACCCTATATTGGCTTCGTTGATGGTGCTAGCCATAGTACTCAGAACCTTGCTTCCGCTGCATGGGCAATTTACTCCCCTACAAATGAATTTGTCTCCTTACAAGGTGTGTGTCTTGGTCGTGCGACCAACAACATTGCAGAGTATAACGCCGTTATTGAATTATTGGTTGATGCTATCTCGCTCGAAATTCGTCATTTGATTGTGCAACTCGATTCGTAGCTTGTAGTACTATAGTTAAGTAATGTCTATACTATTCGAAGTCCTACTTGGTTACGGGTGTATTTGCGAATTCGCCTCTTGGAACGTTATTTTGATTACATTGAATATCATCATATTCCTAGATGTCTAAATACATTAACAGATGGATTGACTAATTATGTATTAGACAGACATTTGGATCATTTATAAATCAATCACATCAATATTCACACAACACATGATAAACCGGTAGAAGCCATCTGTATATATAACGATCAAAAGAGTTTTTTACAAAACGTTTTGTCCGAAGACCAAAATGTCAAAATCTGAAGCTCATAGCTTCTACAAAGTGACGTCATGGATGACGTTCATGGTAACACATGACTGCCCGGGCAACTCTATGGAGAAGTCGACTCATGGACCCTAACACTCCTACTATATGACGTTGATGATGTCGTGGAACCTCTTCAAGAGGCATGTCTGGAATATCTACGGTCAAGCCCTCTAGGTTTTGTTCCACTACTTGATAATCCTCGACATATTGTGGCGTTGGCACTACCTCTCCTCGCTGCTAAATGGGAGAAGTACCAAGAGGTCGGTAAGGTCCAACATCTGTGTCATCAAAAATGAATTTTGTATTTAGTCTTTGGACGAACATAAAAAAAAAAACATTTTCATATGATTAAAATTCCCCAAAACATTTAAAAAGAAAAAAAATGTGTGCACTTCTTACCAAGTTCCCCCCACTGAGCATCCTCTAGCAGTACTAAGTCTAGATCTCCTCATAAATCCAACCCGACAAAAGCATAATCGTCAACCATCAACATCTGTGGTTGAAGCCAGTCAAAGAAGGTATCATCATACTTGATGATCGGTCCAGCTACGTGTCGGGCCATGAGCTGACACCATCTCAACATTCTCGGATCCCTGGGAGCCGGTAAATTCCACTCCACCTACAGCCTCAGTAATGGAACCCTCTCAAGGAAGAAGGACACCAACAAAGATCCGTACCCGAATTTCTTCAGGTTTTCCTCGTCGCAGGCTGCTGTGGGCTCCCTTGCGAGAATGACCCATTCTTGCAGGTCCCGTGTAGCCCACCTGCGAGAATCACTGAGCGCAAGTAGGGCTCATAAAACCAACTCAAAAATGAATTTTTAACCAATGAAAATGAAAAATTAAACCATGAAAGAGTAGAGGACAAAGAGCCTACCTTACTGTTGCCAACGACTTGACGAATGGATGCTTGTAACTCCCGCAATCTGACGCCGAACTTCTAGGGTAAAAGAGGGTTTTTTTGGGCTCAAATATTGGAAAAGTGAAAATGATATGGTAAAAAGAGTTTTACTCCTTTTTATTTACTTTTACCATGCTATTTGGTTTTTTAATAATTATTTATTTATTAAACCCTAATCCCTAATACCCTTTTGAGTGTAACTTTTGCAGGCATAACGACTTTGATAGTCATGTACCGGGATGTGGACATAATTTTTCTTTTTGCATCGCATGTTTTGATTGTTTTTTATGGTTTTTGTATAAAACCTCGAGCGTGGTCTTTGTTTGTTCTTGCGCTTGAAAATACATGAGAACGCGATTGAGCATACTTTTATCACTTTTTCAGGCTCAACAAGGTTATACGAAAAAGGAAACCCCCTAGAGTCCTCTTTAAGCTCTTTTCAGACTCTCTAAACATGAAAAGATAGCCTAGCGACCTTGCTATTTTCACGCTCAATAAAGTATCTAAAGAAAGCGTCTGGTGAGCGATAATTTATCTCTTTTTCGGTCTCATCGGACTATTTTACGAAAAAGGAACTGAGAGAGTTCTCTTTTAAGTGTTTTTCCAGACTCTATAATCATGAAAAACCTTCGAGTTTTCTATCTCTGGACTCATTAAACAAACATTGACAGACCCGTAATGGGACCGAACCACTCCTTCTTAGGGTTCATTAAACATACTCCGAAGGACTTATCTGAAGGATAAGATTATATCAACAAGCATATGTTATCCTCCTCAAGCTTGCGTAAAAATAAAGAGGTACTCGCCAGAAATGGCGGGGGAAAATTTGGGAAAGGGATATGTTTTCATCTTCGTATTGATTGGCAGTAAGTGTCACTCTTGAACATGACACCTCCTATTCATCATTTGAAGCTAGTTTGGGAAATCCATTTGTCTCTCACTCGATTTGCTACAAGTTCATTCCCTGTGTCATCTTTGAGTCATGCTTCCAAATCATTGGTCGTGTCATTCATATGTTCAAGAGAAGTCCATCTGAAACCTCTATTGAGTCGGCCATTTGCAGTTGTCCATTCTCTCTGTGTCGTCCTTCCCTGTGTCTGGTCCAACTTACATCATACTCTGTTTCACCTTCAAAATATATTACTCATTTCGTGTCATTGATGGGGGATACATCAAGGCCCTCCTGTGATGAGTTTTGTTCCGTCGACTTTAGCTCATTATCTTGAATCAAGACTTAGAAATTCTTTGGTACCTTGGAGCTTGCATGCCTCAATGGCAGGTTTCCTCGCTTTCGACAGTGGGTTTACATCATTGACTCCTGATCAAAAGATTCCATTGGATGTTCGACTTCAACTCATTCATTCACACTCGATGGATTGTACTAGAGTACCTTGGGAGTCATTGACATCAATGGTGATTTCCCTCGCACTTGTTAATGGTTTCATTAATGACCGGTAATCAAGTGGTTTCTGCCATGTTTGACTTCAACACATGTAATCACATGGTTAGATTCGTACTTTGGGTGACTAGATTGAAGACCCTGGATATCATCTCTTTGTCTAGGTTGCAATGGAGAATGTATAATCTGTGACACATAGATCCACTGTGTATGTCTCGTGGCTATGTCGTCTCAATTTGAATTTTTTCGCATAGATCCACAGTGTATTCTTGGTGGCTATGCTATATTTTGACGGCATGGATCCACAGTGTATGATTGGTGGCCATGACCCATGTCTACAATTTTCATTTGTCTGTGATCTGAGTATGGGAATGCCTACCTCAGAATTGGTATATATGAAATTCTGCTGATGCTTGGTTCTTCGCAGGTTTCCGATTAGGTGTGCTCCTGGTTTCCGACACACACATGCATCTTACAAAGTCTTTCGGCTATCACCGATTCCAACCTCATTGATCCAAAATCAGATTCAGAAGCTTGACAGGGCATGAAAAATGCTCAAAAATGAAAGTGCTCGGAATCCAATGAAACCAACACCATTGCGTCTGTCTCGTCTTCCTGATTTCGGTGGTATAATTTTTTTGTCAAACGGAGTCCGTATGAAGAAGATATCGCATTCTGTCCGCCAAACCAAATAGGCAAAATTTTTGGATGCTGATTGTACCTGTCCGTACAGTCCGTACAAGACACATGTCAGTCCAATAGGACATGTGGCAGGTCCATACGATGACATGTGGTAGGTCCATACAGGACACGTGGGAGCCTCAGGCAGTGACACGTGTCAGGCAAATTTGGCGTTTTTGGTGTACGGCTGGACCAATCTCGAGGTGACATGTGTCACCACTTAAAGGGTGACACATGGCACGGGATGATGTCAGCAACTTACGTGGCTCGGATGATGTGGCGTACGGAGGATGATGTGGCTCGGATGACATGGTGACCATACGATGACGTGGCAAGTTGACTGGACGTACGAAGGTCGACGCGGCAAGTGACGTGGACCAATAGATGGTTGACACGTGGCAT
>CBVK0101469594.1:0-16178 GCA_900067695.1 Picea abies | reverse complement strand
GATCTAGGGAGATTAGTTTATGTCCACATTTACTGATTAATCCAATAACAGGGTTGTTGCCACACCTCTCCCTCAATATATTTGGTTGTTGTGTGTGACCTGTTTACTCCTAATGTGAGACTGGTTAGCAAGCTAACCTCAACCTGCATCCATCAATGAAACGTGTCAGCAATAAAAATCAACATCATAATATCTATTCATATGCCACATATGTAATATATAAACGTTCAAACCATAACCGTCCGCTCTCTGAATTGATCCAGAATCCAACGAGATCCATTGATGCCATCGACATCCTCAAATGTCTAGAGTTCTAGACACTCAGGAAAACTAGTCAATAGAACTTGTCGATATAAATATCATCAAATCCACAAACATCATCATGCTCCATAATCAAATATGTCAATCATATAGTGGACCAAATCACTTGCACACATGTTTCCACAAGAATAAGTAATATCGATTGCGTGCAAGAGAGGGATGTTACGTACGACCCCTCTTGTTTTAAACTTTGTCCCGAAGTTTCATAGTATACAAATGAAAAAATAAAGTATCTAGGAATATCTAAATGTATAGATATCAATAAAGGGAAACTTATGACACATACCATATGTGTCCTCCTAGGTATTTGAGTGTAAACTATAATTTTCCTACTAGACCTTGACCTAATTGACAGTTCGACACCATAGCTGCCGAATGCGATGGTCCAAAAAGAGGATTGGTTGCTCTGTGAGCACTCCCTGCCCAACCTCTGCCAAGAACTCAGTCAATCTGATGCATAAGATCACTAAACTAAATTTGCACATGGACACCAGAAAAACATCGTGTAATGCCTCAAAGAATGAGGCACAACTAGTCGTTAGGCCCTTCCTAATTATGGTCTACATGATGCACATAGAAAAACATTGATGTTGATCCCTCGCTTCTTCCATCCCGTTTCGTATCATTTGTGATTGTTCCTTCAATTCTTGGATCACTTCTGGTCCTACGAGGACCCCATCCTCGATTCAATCCCAATTCAAAGGTGTTTGACATGGTTGCCCATAAAGGAACTCAAATGGTGCCATATTAATGTTTCTTTGATGGTTATTCTTCCACGCAACTTGGACATCATCCATAACTATTCCCAACATTTATGTCGTTCCAAGACACACATATGTAGCAAAACCTTCCAAGTTAGGTTCATTTGTTCTATCCTCCCATCTTCCTCCAGGTGATGCATAGTAATAAAGTTTAGTAAGGTTCCTAAGGCCACTTGGAAAATAATGCAAAATCGTCCTGTAAACATCGATCCTGTATCGGTTATGATCCTTTGGTATGTATGACAGTATGATATAAACTCTAGCTACACTGGGAGCCTGATGCATCATACACATAGGGTCAAAATGTGAAATCTTCATCAAAGTGTCAACTATCATGAAAATTCGAGTCGTGACTCCTTGTCGTAAATGAAAATTAAACAGTGAAGTCCATCGAAATGACCTCCTATGTCGATTCCAGAATGGCATGTGACCGTAGAAATCCTGCTGGATGTCTATGTTCATCCTTCACCTGGTGACCTTCTAGACATCTTTCCACACAGTTGATGATGTGTTCCTTTACCCCTTCCAGAAGAATAAGCGCTTATGGTTGGTCCTCCTCTCCATGAATCCTAGATGAGCCATGTACACTAGTCTATGAGATTTGCATAAGATAAAAACTTCTCAATTCGTCGTTGGGATGTAAGTAAATCCATTTATTACATCTCAAAGATCTGTTATTTTCCACAATATATCCCTCAATTTTGGTACCAACATGGTGTCTTGCGCGAAAAATTTCTTACCCTCTTTATACCAGTCAACATCGCGTTGTAGTTAGAATATTTTCACGTAGATTTGTTTGTGGAGGTATTAATGAAAATGCATGGTCTCTGACTCAATGTGTCTGACACTCTGTTCAATATTCCTTGAAGTAGGAAATCTCAAAATCATAGTCAATAAGAAGTTCTGACCAATGCCCTTGCGCACGTTCAAGTCATTTTGTGTAAAAGGGTGATGTAAACCACAATGGTCTGTTTTTAGTTAAAAATCCCATCTAATCAGGTAGTGTCTCTAACCTCTCATGGCATTCACTATCGCTAGTATCTCCAAATTATGCATCGCGTAATTCTCCTCATGCATTCTTAACTTCCTCAATATGTAAGTGATCACTCTACCGTCTTGCATCAAGACTCCGCCTAAGCCTTCATTAGATGCGTCAGGGCATACCAGGAAGTACTTGTCCCCACCAATGACCTTTAGTAATGGCATTTTCGTCAACAAATCCTTGAGCCTTCTAATTGCTTCCGCACAATTCTTGGTCCACACAAACTTCTTGTTCTTCTTCTGCAATTTCGTAATCGGATTTTCTATCTTTGAAGAACCCTCAATCAACTGTATACAATATTCCGCTAAACCCATGAATCTACTCACTTCTCGGACATTCATCGGTGCATGCCACTCCATAATAGCCTCTACCTTCGCTGGACCCATAGTGATGCCTTCGCCAGAGATAGCATGACCTAAGAAATGAATTGTTGATAGCATTGAGACTGCTTCTCATAATTTTTTCTCTTGCAAAAATTTAGTACTAAGCGTAAAATATCGGCTTGATCTTTCGCCATCCAAGAAAATATCAACATGTCGTCAAGGAATACTCGATGGTACTTAAGCAGAGTCTCCATGACCCATCCTTCTCTTGTATTAAATTAACAGGAGCAGTCCAAGGAAATACACTTGGACGTATAATTCCTAGGTACAACATCTCCTTCAGTTGCACTTTCAACCCCTGTAACTCAGGGGACTCCTGTAACATATGGGTCAACATCTAATAAGCGTCTCTTGCCATCGGTTCAGTTCCAAGTTCTAGGTCGATGGTAAAATCCATCTTGGCTTAGGATGACATAACTGGTAATTATTTTGGGAATCACATCCACAAACTCTCATACTACCGGAAGGTCCTATAATCCTTCTGGCATGCCCTTGATGTTCAACACTAAGTATGCATATAACTTTCATCCTTGCACGTGCTCTCCTGTAGTTGTAGGGAAGAAACGAACATCGAGGATACTCCCCATTTTTTTCCTACAATCACACTACTCTATCCTTCATCATCGTTCCAACTCAACCACCTCATCTTATCATTGAGTATCACATCATTCGATCCCCACCAGTCCATACTAATCAAGTCTTCATAGGATCTCAAGATCGCGACATTTAGGTCGAACTTCACTACATTATTCCCTAGGTTAAGAGACAGTTCAAACCCCTTCCTCCAACCATCTGGTCGACACCCAAAGTCACTTCGATGAATCTAATCTCGTACTGTTGAATGCCTTCACCTGAATTCATTCAACACAGTACTATGAATATAGCTCTCTATAGCCCTGGGATCTAATAGACACTAGAAGTTTGGTTGGCAATGGTACCTGATGCCTCGAGCATAGTGGACTGGTGCTTGGACTAGCAGTTATTCACCGCGGTCATGAATTTGATGGGCCTTTCCCATATTCACAATGGTATTGTGTCTTGTTGACTTAGCCTTTCTGGCCCTCTCAACTGGAAAATCGTGCTAGTAATGTGGCTCTCCACATGTCCATCATCCGGTCTTCGGTCTAGTACTTCAGGTCCCTGAAGTATTAGTTGTTGGCTTGCCAACCAGAAACCTTCTTTTGTTCCACTGAACAGCCCCAACTATTGTTGAACCAGAAACCTTCTTTTGTTCCACTGAACAGCCCCAACTATTGTTGTTGTTGAAGTGATGGGGTTCTCTATTGAGGAACCTTTCTTCGTGGTGGCGAGAAAAAGGGTTCCATTGACATATCGTTATACCAAGATGTCTTTTGTGGTCGACGTCTGATGTTTTTGCGCACCAGATGTTGTCAGTCCAGATGGTCTTGTAGGACTCCTTCCCAGACTCCAACGATCAAATATTCTTTATCTAAGAGGCCTACTAGAATGCATTGTGCAACATCTGAGGCTTTAGATCCTCACCTTCACACCAAAGTTGGAGTTAATGTTGGTCATGAACTTGTTGATCCTCAACTTCTTAGGGTTCCAATGCAGGGAATAACAAAGTAGCTCCAAAATCTAGTCTCATAATCCAAAATCTAGTGTTGAACTCATCGAGTTGGCGCTCAATGAATTCCTTTGAAAATTACCTCCCACGAAACCGTTCCTCGATCCGTTCCCCTAACATGGCTTTGACAACCATGTTTAGTGGAGGTAGGAGCATCTTTCTCCATAGAAGAGCGCTCCCCTTTAGCTGAAGACCGCCTATGTAGAGCTTTGTGCTGGAGTTCGTAACCGCTAAGTAGGACACACCATGATTTTTTTCCCGCCATGCCTCGACGGCTCAACCGTCTGTGACTTTCGGGAACACAGGAACCTAATATTCTATAGTTCCCCACGAATGATACCGGTACTGAATGGGGCACGTTGTGGACCCTCAGGGGTATAGGCACCCTGGCCTTATCTCAGTACAAACATTTTTTTTAGGCCTCTCAAATCCCTAGAAGCACCTTGTCAGACCCGACGCATCTGGTGTGACTATTTTCTCATGCTCAAGACATGTTCTTCTCCTTGGGGATTGGACCACTCTTGCGCAAGTACTACTAGAGGCGTCACGCCTCCTCCCCTGGCACCACATCGCGAACCTTCGCGACGTCCTCTAACCATGAGTAACTCAAAGACAGGTTAAAGTTTTAATTAGCGCTAAGTTATTAATTTAAGTGTAAACTTCAGTGGAAGGTGTGGCTATCGACAGTCGGAGGGTTGAACCCACTCTGATACAACACAAACACGTACAACAGGCAATTTTGTTTTTAAAGCATAGGGACAATGAAGCCAACAACAAATTCATAGTGACACAACTCGACGATATCATCATGAAGGAAATTCACACAACACATAAGCATAAAAGCATAGCACCTTAGCACATGTACTAGTTTTGAATAACATAATTTACTTAGATCAACGTGTGTAATTAATCATTCACAAGGATTGTACAATAATGTCATGGTCAGAGTGCTAGATAAATTGGGCATAAACATTAATCATCAATTTATACCAAGCGTGATCAATCTAACACCTATTCACCAGCTTAAACCAAGGCATAAGGGGAATTAATATTAGCAATCAAACCTCCACATAGATTAGTGGCGACTTAGAATCTAAGTAAAAATAGATCATATAACAACATATATATCAATGGCGAATGGATCTGAGTAATACAATGATCTTGCATCAATAAATCTAAGTGGCGAAATAAAAAGCAAGCTTTACTGTGACTGCGCTTCCATATCTAAGTGGTGAAATAAAACAATAATTACAACGAGTGCATAAAGTCAACTAATCACTCCGTAGCACATGCTTTACACTGTTTACAAGGCGCCAAGGAAATCATAAACTTAAACTATCATTGAGACATATAATCAATTTGCAAAAAGAGGTCTTATAGTCTGAAACCATCGTTTAACATATACAAGATTCCAGAAGCTAAATTTCCCATTCATTTGTAATAATAAACTTATTAATTCGACCATTAGTGACACTAATTAATAGTGTATTGCATAGTCCAAAAACAAATAGATTTGACAACACTACCCACAATAAAAAGGTGGATAAAACTATGCATCCCCAAATCTACATCCAATTTGACCCTTTTTAAATAATAAAAATTAAAAAACTCTTACAACATTCCAAGGGGTTTATAAGGATTTTTCTTGCAGGAAAAAGGCCACAGATCATTACTACTATAAAATATTTAATAATTTTCATCTTAATCCCACCATATATATCATCCCACATCAGTAAATGAAATATATTTCACCACACAATGCTACCTTCACGATCTCTTAAAATCCTTTAAGCCCATTACTTGGGCTTGTCTAGTTTTATGGTGCCCACTTACATCCATCCATTAACATCAACCTCGAATCAGAGAGGCTTCTTCTTTATCAATAACAACAGACGGCTGGGTTTTGGTTGTGAAGACTACCCAACTAAAGGTAGGCATCACAAAGTCTGAATCTATGCCAGCCTATAACATCCACGTGAACACATAACTGTAACCCATTGAGATTGGTAAAGTTACATCTCTCTAGTTCACTAAGCACCCAGTAAAGGCCTGTAATTATCAATAATATTTATACCAAAAGAAAAATATACCAAGTCCTACGAGAATGTCGAGAGGAAAAATCGGAGCATGATAGCTCACCAATTCGTAATAAGATCTCGAGCCACTTCCAGGTAAGAATGCACTACCTATACTGCGGCGTAAATACTGAGATGAAATAGGAACCACCACCAATAATAGCCCCGCTGGATGAATTACGCAGTGGAAAGTTACGCGGAGGGAAGACGGTAAAGGATTAGAAAGAAAACACACGAATTCAGAGTGAAAGTGTCCACCTGTTCGTTGGCAAGGGAAACTACAGGCCGGGTTGCGATTTTTGCAGAAAAATCCGCTAGGGAGGAGGCAAAAACGAAGTGAAGGACTGTCAACCGCAGAGAGACAGTCTTCCCAATGCAGAGGTGAAGGGATATTAATTTCTGAGGTTACGTAAACCAAAAAAACAAAGGAAACGCCTAGATTCCCTCTGCTCAATGCTGGGCATCCCGAGATTTACCTTTTTTTTTGCAGAGTGAGGATGGAATATAACATCCCAAACTCTAGGTCTCTTGGTTCTTTCATCTTTTTTCGATGAGGAAGTGCTTTTTATAGTTTATGGAACTCGACTTTCAATAGGTTGCTCGGATTGATCTTCTAGTTGTTAATACTAAAAAGTGGTTAATACTATTATAATAGACTCGGGAACAGTTCTTTTCCATTCAATAAAATACTCTACTTTCCTTGTGATGACTGGATCTATCTATGGTAGGTTTACGAATAAGGATTCTGTCATGGTGATTTTAAGGAGAAGAGAGTGAGACTGGCATAGAGAAGTTTCACTTCGTCACTAGCTAAGGATTCATTTTGCGGCTAAATCTCTATTTAAAGATGGAGGAATTCCAGTGACGAAAGGTAAGTCTTAGCTTTCAAGTTGGTGCTGGGATTAGGATCAAATACATGTAAGGTTCCCACGTCTATTACTCCTATACAAAGATGGTTGTGATCTTTCGTTCCATTCGATTGAGGCTAAACTGATAGCTCGACCAGTCTTATGTACTACGGAGCGTGTGCCAAGAATTACACAGTGAATTATCCTTGATTCATCCGGTTCGTTCCACATCTTCGGGGCAGAGGTTGAAGCGCCCACATCGATGCACGCCGGATTATTGAAATTGTGGGTGGGGGTGTTTCTGGACCAATCTCTGAAGATCGTGGGGCATCATGATTTCTGTATGTAAGAGTAATTAAAACACAGCGCTCAGTCCCTCTCACTCGTAGGCAACACGATTTTCCTGGGGCTGTGAAAGAACGATAAAAACAAAATCGCCATGAGAAACGCCTCCTCTGATGGGTAATCCAAATTTTTTGAAAGGTAAGGTACAGGAAAGGAAAAACAAACGTAGGGACAAGGGAAGGGCACTCCATGCTCTGGAAATCTTTTTATTTTTAGAGACAGATTAATCAAGGGAAACACAAGTGGATAACCAACAAAAACACATCGAATAGAAGGGAATATGCGTGCTATCCTCGCACGCAGGATGGGCACGATTTTCTCGCTGAAAAATGTCTAGAAACATAAGAGAAGTTGCGTGCTAGCCTCCCCACAGGCTGGGCACGAACTGCTCTCTAAAATCGTGGAAATGTCAGTCAATGGAGCTAGGCGAATGGTTCAGTCGAAGGTTCAACACCAAGGTAAATGCAAAACGTGGAGATCAATGCAGAGATAAAATCGATGTTCTGAAGCAAAAGTTAATAAACGCAGAGATAATTCAAATTCTGAGGCAATGGCCAAACAACGTAGAAAGAATTAGAGGTGTCATTCACTTGTTGGGAGAATGCATTCTGAAGTAAGTGTGAAAACAAAACCCATAGAGGAATTTTGAAATAAAAGAGAGCTGCGTAAGGTTCTTGGCGCATTTAAAATGAGTGTAAATCAAATAACATCTAAGGGAAAAACAAAGGGCTTCACCCAAATTATGGCGCAACCAAGCGAAGCGCCAGGCCACCACTCAGGCAGAGAGAGTAAGAAAACCAAGGGAAGATAATATACAAAATACAAGGTGCAAGATCAAATCAATTTACATTTATATAACCCTTATTACAGTATGATCCAATGCGGAATAAAGTGATGTCAAATTTCATATATAATCCTTAATACAATTTTATCCATTGCGAAGTAACATTCCATTAACCTAGTACCTGTTTAACTTATCGAAATTACTGTCACCGATGTTCGCTTGGTGATGTCCTTTGACTGCAGACGATCCTCCTTGCTCCCACTTGCTAATTGTTGAGACCTCACCGATACCTTCCAGCCATCGCTAGGGGTACTCTTCTTCCCCTTGAGCCCCCCAAGATGCAAATGGGCCACACACACAAAACCCAAAGAGAAAAATAGCTCCCATCTCACCTTGCAAGGTTTAGCTACCACTCACTGTCGAGCTTGGCATCCCAATTCCCACAAGAAAATAAGTCAAGAAAAATATCAACAACCCTACGGCTACCAATCGTCCCCCATATTCCTCCTCCGCCCCCATTTTTATAGATTTTTCTTAGTGATTAGTTTCCAAAACCCTCTTTAGATTCTTTTTATTAAATTTAATTAGGACCAAAACCCTCTTTAGATTCTTTTTATTAAATTTAATTAGGATAAACCTCTCTTCTACACATGTTACCCGATCCCTTAGTTGCACTAGAAAATCAATTAATTAATTAATTAAATTTTCCTTTTTCCCTCACCCACCTAAAAGAGTTCCTAAAAACGCTCCTCGGTGTCCCTTTATTCGCTTACATTTCTTAAATGAAAGTCTTTCTTAAAACCTAGTTGAGTTCACTATTAGAAGGTTCTAAATACTAGATTCTCTACTATGTTAGACATTCTCGTTTTCTTTCAATTTCCCCTTTTCTTCTTAGTTCAGATTTAGAAAGTTTAGATATAAACAACAATTTAACTTTTTAATAATTCAATCCTTCATTAATATTTTACTTTACTTATTAATGTTTGAATTTCCTTTACCCCCCTTTCTTGTTATATGTCCTTTTAGTTAGTTTTTTTTTCACATGTTCTACTTAGACCTAGGTTTTAAATTCACTAGGCTTGGCGACAATGTTTAAGGGAAAATTAGTTATTAAACTTTACTCATACCATCATTAATTTTAAGGATGAACATGTCCTAAGGAGGCATAATTTTATAGGTACTAGGTTTATTAACTTAACATAGTTAAAACATCGTGACATGCCCTTCAAGATGCACTACGTGTTCCAAGGGTGCCACTCACTTGCATTCCTGTTTTAATTGTACGACGTGCCCTTCAAGACGCACTACATGCTCCAATGGTGCCACTCGTCTTTTGACTTATTTGGTAGACATCAAAACCCTGGAGTCAATACTTTGTCAGGTGACCTTATGGGAGACTAAGGGCCTCTAAGGAATAAGGACCCTACTTTATTGCACACCCCTTAGAATCATCGTGAGTGTCTGTCATAGTCTACCCTCACGACATCGTGGATCTCTCGAACTAGGTAATCGCTAACCTACACTTCAAGTCTTGGTGGGAGTGCTAGTAACCTGTGGTCGAGCTACTGCCACACCTCTCCCTCAATATATCTAGTTGTCATGCATGACCCCTTTACTCCTAATGTGAGTTTGGTTAGCAAGCTATCATCATCCTGCATCCATCAACAAAACATGTCATCGATAACAATAAACATCATAATATATAGTCATATGCCACATATGTAATATCAAAACATTTAAAATATAACCGTCTGCTCCCTGAATCGATCCAGAGTCCAAGGAGATCCATCGATGCCATAGGAATCCTCAAATGTCCAGAGTCCTGCACACTCGGGAAAACCAGTCAATAGCACATGTTGATATAAATATCATCAAATAACATATCATCAAATCCACAAACATCATCATGCTCTATAATCGAATATGTCAATCATATAGTGAACTAGATCACTTGCACACAAGTTTCCACAAGAATAAGTCATATCGGTTGTGGGCACACGTGGAATGTTACAACATGTATCCGAAAACAAAAATTGTTACAGAATTTACAAATTACACTATGCATGTGTTCGAAAAGGGAAATAGATAGAGAGTCAAAATTTGCAAATTACACTAATGAATATATCTGAAAGGGAAATAGTTATGGAGTTAACATATTATACCATTCATATATCTGAAAGGGAATAGTAACAGAGTTAATAAAATGTGCTATACATATGTTCGAAAGGAATTTGTTACAAATTTTAAACATAATGCATCATGCATGTAATTGAAATGAACCATTAAAGAGTTTAACGAAATACACTTGCATATATTTGGAAGGAAATCATTACAATGACTGTGTATATTCCACAAGGGAAATACCATTAAAGAGAAAAAAGGACATAAATAATGATTGTGTATAAATGAAAGAAAACAATAAACAAGGTATTACAAAATTTTGAAATGCGCAAACACCATATCTGAGTTACAGACTTCCATAAATGATTATACAATTTATTCGATCAACTAGCTTTGATAATAGAACAATCCTAAAATGTGGTGCCAAACTCGAAGGTAGTTAAGGATTAGAAACCAAATAACTTTATGAGAAAATGTATTCATGCATCTCCATGGTACCAACCTCCATGATACTTGTACATCAAAGAGTAAACATATTAGGATGCAGTACAAAGTTATTTAAAATAACATAAGTATTTAAACAATTAAAAAACCAACTTACTGCGGGTGTACCTGGTATATAGCATCTATTTCCAGCGCTTGAAATCCACTTGAATGTACAGGGATTTTAATGGTTGATTGGTACCCTTGCATACAATATGCAAGGCCCATCATTAGTCAATTACCCAAGAATAAAAGTTTCAAGAATTACAAGGAAAAATTATTACAGAGTAAAACTAGAGAATAAATCGACTCTATGCGAAACCAGTATTCTATTTAAACATGAATCCTGACTCGGTTCAAATCTCATTACAAATTGAACATGTTCTTCAGACCATAAAATTCCATAGAATAATGAGTCCAGGGGATAAGACCCTTCGAACCAGTGAAAAACTAGAAGCAAAAGATTATCGCAACTAGAATATAATTTTAAGCTTTATATAATAGACTTACACAACGAAATAAGAATTCCACTATGGAAAATGTCGTAGAAAATGAAATAGCTTTGGGTGACAATTATATTAGGACATTAGGAAGGATCATATAATACAAACTTCAAACACTATGTTAAAAAGGACTTGTATCGAAGATCAACATTAATCATAAGAGGCATTACAATTAAATAATCATCGAAAGACTTATACATATATATAGATATATATATGTGTAGCATCAAACTTGTCCTCAATTCGAAATAGGAATTGGAAACTTATCATACATGTATATAGGTTATCAAATTAGTAAGTATTATGGAATAGGACGTAGGATAAACTCTGGATATATATATAAATTTATGTATGGAGTTTCTCAACTCATCATAGTATAGAATAATAAAACTTAGGTGGTGAGAAGTTATGAAGGAAGGGAAGTAAAACATATTTTTATGGTTGAATAAATTATATACAAAAAAAAAAAAAAAAAAAAAAAAAACGGAATTTAAGGTACGTGACATTCATTTTGTGACCCTGCATGAAAAACATGAACCAATACTTAAACTTACATATAGTACAACCATATTAATTTTGTATAGAATTTACAGAGAACCTGCCTTTCTTGTTTTTTCCAGATGTGTCATCATTGTGTCAACCATAACTTTTCTTATTTTCAAACTCTTCTCATTTGTAATTTTATCAATATACAACATGTACCATTCAATACAAAAAATATTAAATATATTTTATAAATAAATCACATAATTTTCAGCGCAAAAAAAATAGTTGTAACTGGTACGCTTTTTATATAAAAAGCACATGTGCATTTATTACATAAAACGCACTGGGGAGTTCCATACAACAAAACACACTGAACAGATTAATTTCCTTTTTAAAATATTTTGAATTAGAACAATGCGATATATATTGAAGACATCACAATGACTATAGTAGAAAACAAAAACATATCAAATAAAAAACATTCATAAAAAAAACAATAGAAAAATTACACACTCATGACAAGAAAAATAAAAAAATTAAGTGACAATATTTTTTGTGTTGTTTAGGAGACAACATCGACAATATTTTTTTTATGCACCATATTTTTTTTAAAATATGTCTTAATCGGTGCGTTCCTTATACATAAACACATCATTTCATTTCTGTCGAAATGAGGCACTAGAAAAGAGGAAAAAGTTTTTTTTTAAAAGGTCAAATCGAAAACTGTTTAAAAAAACAAGGCAGAGGGCAGACTGCAATTGGGATCTAATGGAAAATGTGGTCTCATTGCATCACATTCCAAACACATATATATAGAAAAAAAATCCATTAGATCTAAAATACATGAAAAAAAATACCTAATTCTGAAGTGATAGAGGTAGTTAAACGCTAGGGTGAAATTTTTCATTCACGTAAGAAAATAAATAAGGGTTTAAGGTAAGTATGATTTGTTTTTCTTTTTTCTGAATGTAGGGTTTCAAGTGAATCACCATACCCTTCAAATACCTATTTTTTGAATATCTATGTTGTTGCAAAGTATTCTTCTACTCCACAGTGCTCCCTGGTATGTCTCTCTTCCAAATCCATCTCCTGTAAATTTTGGCAAAATAATGAAAATATTCAACAACTTCTTAATATTAAAAACAATTTATGAAAAAAGTTTAAAGTGAATCACCATACCCTTAAAATTATCATATTATAAATAATATTGTGGTTCCAAAGTATTCTTCTCCTCCATAGTGTTCCTCTGTATGTCTCTCTTGCAAGTCTCTCCCGTGCAAAATTTTGCAAAATAATGAAATAGTGAATAGGTTTTTAGGATTTAAATGATTTTATGAAATTCAATTTGTGTTATTTTTTTAATTGTTTAAAAAAAGCTAAAAAAAATTGATCTTTTTTTTAACTTTTTTGGTACAATGGTGCATTTATGTAAGACGCATCGGTGCGGCCATATTACATTACACACCAGTGCATCCATATTAATTGATGCAGCATATACATATAATTATTTTTTATTAACAAAATCTTGAAACACGGTGTGGTTGATATTTCAACGCATTGATTTTTATTGTTAATATGCACACCAGTGCGTGTGTGGTTTATAAGCGCACCAGGATGCTTTTAAAGTTATTTGAACTTTTATTTGCACATAAATAGTATATTTATCTCAAATTATCTTTTAGGATGAATTCACATGACTTGCAATACATTAGTATACATTTTAATTTTTATGTCTCTTTATTCTTAAAAAATGATTTCAAAACTAAATTCAAACTTAGATTGTGGTTTGGTCCTCACAATTTATTTTAGATATGTACTGGAAACTTTATTGTTAATTTTGTTTAAATGCAAAGAGGAAACCTTATTATATTATTAAATGGCCAATTATTTAAATTCCAACCCAATCCATATTGCTCAAATTCCATTGCGGAGTTATCTCTTTCCATATCGATTAAGTTTAACTTATTTTATTTATGTTTTGATTATCTCATTGATTTTTTTTTATCCATGTCAATATGAATACAAATGTATCCATATTTGCAGGATCCTAATTCAGAATCAGATGAAAAAAATATTCTAGTACCGGTTCCAAAACATTGGAAGGTTTTATTAGGAGCAACATACCGCAAGAAATTGGTAGATGAAAATGGACAGTCACTTTACCCTACCAATTGTGAAATTACATCTTCAAGTTGCAATCCTTGGTCGATGATGGTAATAATTGTTTAATATAATGTAGTTTGAACAAATAAATTATTGCATTGTGCTTACTAATATCATCAATGTACTAATTTTCAATATTTTTGAAATTATGATTCTTCTGATCATGAGAAACCTACCTATCATTTTCCATTGGACCCCACAACAATGTCAAACCAAGAGAAGAATGCAATGATATCACAACTCAGAGAGGAAGCATACCAAGAATGGTTGAATTAAACACCTATTCAATTCCCACTACATCCAGATTCACCAATTAGGAATGGCTACAACAGTAGTAGTTCTTTAGAAGTTGGCAATGAAGACAATAAAAGAGAGGTTGGTATGGATGATTACTTATGGGATACGAATACCATTGAGACAATGTTGTTAGACGCATTCCAGAACAATGAGATAGGGGATGATACTCATATGAATGATATAATTTTCAAAAGCCTAAAATATGCTTTGACCACCGCTCTCTTTGGACCTAGTGCTTGGTCAAAGTATACCCATATTGGGACAACAATGTTACTGTACAACATGAAAGAAACATTTGGCATGTCAAACACATGTTTCTCGACAATATTGAGGTAGTTGACTAGCAAGTGCCTTATATCAATTTTTAGAAATCTTGTCACACAAACAACATTAGAAATGGTTTATTTTATAAACGTTAAATGAACTTTTACATTTTTGTTTCCCATTAACTGTAGTATGTTCAAATATAAAGTTCTTCCTAGTGATAATGTTTTTCCCGGTAGCTGCGAAGAGGAAAAGAAGTTGATGAAAATGTTGGGTGTTCAATATATATCATATCATGCATGCATGAATGATTTTATTTTATAAAGAGGAGAATATGCAAACAAAGAGATATGTCTGAAATGTGTGCAGGACAGGTACCATAAATCAAATAAAAATGGTAAATTGCATGGTCCTCCTCATAATATATTGAGGAAAATGCCTATAATCCCAAGGATTCAAAGGCTCTTTCATTGCAAATAATTAGCATGCCTATAATCCCAAGGATTCAAAGGCTCTTTCATTGCAAATAATTAGCTATGTCGCAGGGATGGCATGCCTCACACAAAAGAGAGTCAGGAGTTATGTGAATCCCAATAGATTCAATATCTATGAATCATATAGAGGATACATGAACAAACAAATTCAAGGATGAAATAGGAAGTCTACAACTCAACATAGAAATGGATGGCATGAACCTGTATTACCTCCAAATCACCAACTATTCTATTTGGCTTGTAGTAGTGATCAATAACAATATCCTCCCATGGTTGTCCATGAAGAATGAACATTGTATGTTGGCTCTTTCATTCCTTGGTAGAATACAAGTGAATAATAAGGATGTCTACCTACAACCATTGGTATATGAATTTAAGGAATTATGGGAAGGGATACATGTATACGATGTATCAAGACCCATCACAACAGAGAGGAGTTTTACATTGTATGGCATATGTGCTTACACCACACATGATTATCTAGGCTTAGGAGTTTGTTCTGGTAATTAACATGTTTATTGATTTGTTTATATATGTAACAATATTTATTTGCATATTTAATTCGTTGTGATTGACATCCTATTCTTAAATGCTAACATATTATGTATAAAATAATTTTGCAGGTCTTGTAACTAAAGGCTATCATGGATGTAAATATTGTAGACCTTCTCTGAAGGATAGTTTCTCCAACCACCTACGAAATAGTGTACGACTTCTTGAGGGTATTCCTCCCAGAAGAAGATCCTTATAGAAAAGAAACATCTGCTTTCAATGGTAAACTAGAGATAACCCAAAGGCTTACAATAATGACACCAGCAGAATGGATTAGAGCATATGAGAGAGAGAGAACGAGAAGGAGATTATAGAAATATTTGATTCAAATGAAGAGCCTATGCTCAATGATCCCGAATTCTTTGACACCTATGTTGAGAAATTACCCACTGGGATGAAAATGAAATCTATCTTTTATGAGCTCCCCTATTGGGAGCATATTAAGATTTCCCACTTACTAGATCCCATGCATATATTTAAAAATGTTTCATCTTCTTTATAGAGGCACATATCGTCAAAATAAAGTGGCACATTAGCTGTGAGGAGAGATATTATTTCTTCAAAACATAAAAAGAAACATTGGCCAAGACAAAGAAAGTAGAGGAGAGGTTGGTCCCTCTTGGTCTTTCAAAGAAGGTGATTTCCCATGGATTTTGAAGAAAGAAGAT
>CBVK0101469593.1:0-10377 GCA_900067695.1 Picea abies | reverse complement strand
ATTCCATTCAAATCAAGTACCTTTCTTTTGCAAGGATGTGATTGAGTGTGAAATCCTTGGGAAGCCTTCAATAAACCTTCTGTAGTACTCTGCAAGCCCCATGAAGGATATCACCTATACAAAATTCCTTATTGTTGTCCATCCTTCAATGGATTTAATCTTCTCCAAGTCCATAGTTATCCCTTCCTCTGAAATGATACCCAAGTAATGAATCTGCCTCTGGTATAAGGAGAACTTTCTCAACTCTACATACAACTGATGTTCTATCAATACTTGCAACACCATCCTCAAGTGCTTCTCATGCATTTTCCATACTTTGAATAGATAAGTATGTCATCCAAAAATACAATGACAAACTTATCTAAGTAAATTATGAAAATTCCATTCATTAAACACATAAAGACAATTGGTGCATTTGATATCCCAAATGGCATCACCGTGAACTCATAATGGCCATACTTTGTTTTGAAGGTTGTTTTGTTTATGTATTCTTCTTTTATTCTCATCTGGTTATAGGCAAAATTTGAGATCAATATTTGAAAATATTTGCGTGCCCCTCATCTAGTCAAAGAGGTCATTTATCATTGGCAAAGAATACTTGTTATTTACTATTACTTTGTTCAACTACCTGAAGTCAATACAAAGACTCAACGTACCATCCTTCTTCTTCACAAACAATACTGGGGCATCCCAAGGTGACACACTTGGGAGTATATACCCCTTCTTCAGAAGCTCTTCAAGTTTCATCTACAATTCCTTCATCTCTTGTGTACTCATCCCATAAGGAGTCTTGGATACAGGGGCTTCTCTAGGAATCAGATTTATAGAGAAATCAATATATCTTTTCAATGGAAACCCATGTATTTCTTTAAGGACATCTGCAAATTATTTTAGTACTACACAATCTTCAACATTTGGCACTTTATCCTTAGGTGACTCCTCCATGTGTGATGAAAATAATTGACATCCTTTCATGTATCTTTTCTTTAATTGCATGGTTGGAACTTCTCTGATAGTTACATCGCTTGGAATTCCTTGAACTACTCTTAAGTTTCCTTCCTCATCCAAGCAAGTAAATGCCTTATTGTAACAGTCTATAACAACATAATGTTGGTCCAAACAATCCATACCAATGAGGTAATCATAAGAGCCCAAAGGTATGATATTCAAATAATATTTTGTGGTCATCCCATTCATATCCATTGGACATGCCTTAACCATCTCATCGATTTTCCTTTTTTCCCCTGTAGCTAACTGCACCAACTAAGGTTTTCCAAGCTTTCTTATTGGAAAATGGAATATTTCCACTATCTTGGGATCTAGATTACTATGACTACCTCCTGAATCAATTAAAATAGTAATGGGTTGGTCATTAATCTTACCATCCACTTCAATCAAACTTGCTTTTTATCCAGGGCTACGTAGATCCTTGGTACATTTCTACCTCACTTTTTCACCTTTGTGAGGGTAATCTCTTTACATGTGGTCTCCCCCACAACCTCAACATTGAATAGGTGGTTTCCTTGGTATTTTCCCCATTATCTCGGTCATTCTGGGATCCTTGGGAGTTGGTTGTCCTTGATAAGAATTTTTGAAAAATGGTGGCTATTCCCCTTCTTCCTCTATTACATATTTATTTTTTGCTTGTCTTCCCAAGCCTTTTGGAGAGTCAATCCTCTCCTTTGTTGATCATAGAAACATTTATCTCACCTTATGGTTTCCTCCAATGTCTTGGGGTCATCATATTGTATCTTATCACTGATAAAATATGGCATCCCACTCAAGTACCTCTAAATCTTAACATGTTCATCCTTGATGAAAGAATCATAATTCAATAGCTCTAAGAATCTTCTTTCATACTCATCTATTATCATACTCCCAAGCTTGAGTTCAAAGAACTCTTTCATTTTCTTGTCATAGTATCGCTTGATTAAGTATTTATTTGAAAAATACCTTTTAAACTCCCTCCAAGTAACCTTCTTCTCATTACTATGTTGCACTTGTAGGAAATAATCCCACCACATTGATTCTTTTACCTTTAGTTGATAGATGGAAATTCTCCCTTCTACCTATGCAGAGTAATTATGCAGCTGAAAGTACTTCTTTGTGCCCAACAACCAGGTCTTCGCATATTCATCCTTCTTGTGCTCACCATCAAAGGCAAGAGGCTTGATCTTATTCATTTCTCCCTATGGCTCATCAAGTACTTCTTTGTGCCCAACAACCAGGTCTTCGCATATTCATCCTTCTTGTGCTCACCATCAAAGGCAAGAGGCTTGATCTTATTCATTTCTCCCTATGGCTCATCCACCCCAGTCCTTCTCATATGATATCTGATAGGAGATGGACTTGAGCTACTGCATGATTTCCCAAATCAATGCTTTGGTGAGTGGTGATGATTCCTATCAACACTTCTTGTTTCTCTTCTTTTACCATGAGACCTGTGACTCCTTGACTTTCTTGACTCTGTCTCCTTATCCATTTTCTTTTCTATTATGTCCAAGATTTGAATCAAATTGATATTGAAGCCATATTGTGACTCCTTGGCTTTCATAAGCCTCTCATTATCAACATTATATCTTTGGACATATTTTTGCAGTCCCTTTATGGTTTCTACCAAGTTTATGCACTCCTCCTTGCCTTCTCTATGCTCATTGGATTCTATACTATCAATACCCATAACGATATACAAACTCTATGCTCATTGGATTCTATACTATCAATACCCATAACGATATACAAAACTCAAATTCATCATTATGGTTGTAAGTTCTTTGCGCATCATCCATGATTTTAACTCTCTAAGATGATTATTTCTTGATATAATTGTTGTTAATTCTGTAAAATGTGCAGGAAATACGATTTGTTAGATGAATTCATGTGACATCTTAATGAAAACTCTGCACAATTTTGTCAGAATCCTTTCTTCTTATTTCTTGGATGATTTTAACATCCCAATTAAAAAATTATGGGTGAATAATTGGACTCCTCTTCCCAAAAATTTATCATCGACTGCTCCCTTGTGCAATTCTAAGTCTTGCGCAGTAAATTATGGTCGTTTGAAATTCTCCCAAATACCCTTTTACTCTTTCTTTCTTCTTTCTGAATCCTGTGTATGCATTGGTACTCAACATGTACCAATGCACGACATTAACATTTAACATATACACCCTGTATCAATATTACACATGCACCACAAGGTTTTTCTCTGCACAACCCCAAATTTTAGTGCACACTCCTACCTACCATTGTTTTCTTCTCATTTCCAGCACCACAACCCGCAATGTCAAAATTAAGTGTGAAAACTTGTGCATTCTTATTTTATGTGCACTATGGTCGCGCTGTAATTCCAAATTCGATCACTTACCAGTCCAAATTTTTCCTAAGGTAGATACTCGACCCATGCAGGCTCAGTGTTGAAGCTAGAGCTCTAATACCAATTTGTAACATCCCCCATTACCAACACTTAACCAAATTCTCTAATACCACTTTGTAACATCCCCAACTCACTGTTGGGCAATGCCACTCCAAAAAACAAATCTAGTGTGCATATTCTACACTATATCATTCCCTGTTATAGTTATACTTGAAAATCTACGTAGGAAACTCTAGGTAACGCACACGATCCCAAGCTAGATCGTGCCACACAACTTTTTTCCTCTTCTGACACTAGTTATAACATCACAATTAACACATAATACAACTACATGCACAATCATTCTAAGAACACAAGTACCACTACATGTGTAACCACTTTGAACACATGATTACTACTGTGCATGCAACCATTCTAGAGCCACACATAGATTCAATTCTCCTTGTGCATGCAGATCTACTTCCCTGTGCACACAACAAATCTAGTCTCTTGGCGCATAGATTATTTCCCTAAGTACACGACAATTCTAGCCTTGCCTCAAAAATGCATGACCATTATTACAAAATTAACTAACAAGAATACTTGATAATTGTCATACTACTGTATGTGTGACAACAAATATTGAAATAACAACATCGTTCTTTATATGTGCAAAAAACATTATACTGAATAATGACAATTGATCATATGCAACATCATACATGAAATAAACCCATATAATACATAGGTAAATAACCATAGAATAAATTAGACTAGAATGTAAAGGACACTTATCTTTTATAAGGAGACACCAACTATGCACAGATCTCAGACATTCCTCCCAACCATAGACTTTGTTTCTCATAAACTTTCAATAATAGGTCACCCCCAAGTTGGGGCTTAAACTCCACCAGGGAAAAGAACTTTCTAATGCTAGGCTAAGGTCTGATGATCAACAAAATTTCTCAGTCCAAGGTGCCCAACTGTTGCAACTAGCCTACAGTCTATCATTCCCCACATGCCTATCCCACCCTAGGAAGTGTGCCCCTTATCTTCTCAACAGTCCCTCAACTGCCCTACTTCCCTTCCAAGGCTTCAAAAATAGGTCAGACTGGAAGTCTCAAATCCCTGTAACTAATGCCTAGTGCACCATGGAACAATTCCCATTGAATCTGTCTTTGGAGAGAATGCTCACGGGCCTGGAAACCCTTCTCTTTGACAAAAAATCTCTCACCTAGAGAGAATTCTCACAGGCTTGATAGCTCGCCTCTTCGACAACAAAACCTCTGGTTACAATATGGAAACCCTTTTCCAAGATTTTCTCTGCAGATAAGGTAATGAAAATTCCCAGTTCATATTGTCTGAATGATTGATGATGGAAAATGAGTGAATCCCCCCAAAATACACTAAGGCTCAACAATATATTTGCATGGTCATAATTGGACATTTTTCATCTTCAAAATTAGCTTTAGCCACTTGGTTACTCATTCCCATCCCTTGGGAACTTAGTATAAATAAATATCCATAAATTATACTTTTCGGAAATATTAGAAAAATATTCCCTTAGACTTAAGCCCCCTTGGCTAAGCCCCTCTTAATATACTTGTATCCCCCTTTTCCATTTCTAGTGGAGTTTAGCCCCTCATCTCTTTTCGTATGATGGATTTTCACAACACAATGTGATTTTATTAATAATTTGAGTGTGATTACATTTTACCCAGATAGGTCCACTAGACTTTTTACATCCCAACTCACCATCCCAATAACCACATAGGCCCTCCGACCTCAAACACACACACACACACACACACACACACACACACACACACACACACACACACACACACACACACACACACAACTCGGTTCGTTGCACACTTCAAGGTAATCCTTGCACACTTACTCAAGTGCACACAAAACTATGGATTGCATGCTCCCTTCCCTTGATGCGTAATCCACACACACTTACTCAGGTGCACACAACACTATGGAATGTTTGTGCTCTTTTCTTGGTCAACAATCCTCACACACTACTCAAGTGAACGCAAAATTGAACCAAATTTTGGTTCCAATAGCTCACCAACCTATATGTACATTTACATTTTCATTTGCAATTGGGGATTGGATTAGGGGTATTACACCACCCTCCACCCTTCCTTGATTCAAGACCAAATCCCTCAATTTATAGTAACCAAGAGAAACCTGGACCATTGATCATAAGGAACAATCAAGGGTGAAGATAAACCAATCCATAAAGGTCGAAGATAATATTATCAATAGATAATGGACAAGTAGTGAATAAGAATGACCTATGAGTGTAGGCCGCCATTACTTGAGAAACATGTCACCACCAAATAACTCCCAAAAACATGTGCATGCACAGATGGGCAATATTGCAAAAGTCTAGTGAGGCCATGTTACATGTATAAGTGTCCCACAAATGATGTTATAATGATCACCATTATGACACTAAGTACAAAATTACATCAAGCCACTAGATAACATTAAAGCACATCCTAACATACACCCATAATGTTGACTAGAGGAATGAAAACCTAAACCAAGGAAGGAGTTGTCTTACATAACAACAATAAGCCAATAGGCCAATAATGAGAAATATTTGATATATCACAATTCTAATGATGTCTCATTAAGTGTACAAATGCTTCGGAATGATGTTCTCATAGTCATCATAGTGATAGGCTATACAACGATAAATGTGGCCACTAGACAATCATTTTTCATGGGATGTAATGAACAAATTTCAAAGAATATGGAATTACATTGCATTCCCCCTTAATGACAACTTCAAACATCTTGGATAAGTGGAAAATATAGCATCAAACAAGTTATTGAGTGCAACAATGTACGAAACCATCCATAATCTACAACCAGATCCTCAATAAGGTGCAAGGAGAAGACACATATGACTATTAAGAATCAATTCATAATGAACAGTAATGACAACATCAATATACTCTTGAAAAAGTACCAAGAAAATCAAGATAGAGTAGTAATATTCATAACCAATCTTCCTCCAAACTCTTCACACACACCATTGAGGAAAAGGTGATGAAAACAAAGATCTATCTGCAAGAAAGAACCTCCAAGAGAAAAGAAAAGAATCATCATGGCAAGTCCACAATGTGTCAAATAACAATCTCTCCAAGAAGACATGAATGTAAACAAAATATTAAGTTGAATGTGATCCAACAAGTTGAAAGTGTCAATGGCCAGTTGGAGTGATTCAATAAATAACTTGAACATAATACGAAAATGATCATCAAGTTCAACAAATGCTCAAATATGCACTGGATTTAATATAAAATGGTCTCCTCATCACAAATACATTGTGCTAAGAAAAGCACCAAATTTATACCAACAAGAAACTATCCGAAATAGGTCGTTACCATGGTCAAACAAAGGAGAAATATGTGTCCATTACCATCCTAAATAATCATATGGAAAAACAAATAGAAACTAATATCACTATTTCATATATTATGTAATTTTATGCATTTTGAAAAAATAACACTCAAAATGGTGTCTATATCAACAAGTTATGATCATTTTATGTTCTAAAAATGAGGTCTAGCCTTAAGTTTTTGTAAACAAATGAAAATAACTAGAATAAAATGTACTCACTAGATCCAAATATGTCACTGTGTAGATAACTAGAAAATACACATTCTGCAAAAAAGCACACTGAAATATAATGTTGTATGACAAAGTTATGGCAATTTAAAAATCAACTTCAAAATTGTGTTTCTAATCCCCACAAGCTAAGTCAGAAGTGCCACATGGTAGCCTTCAATTGATATGAATGGAACCCAATATATACTAACATGGAAATCTATAGAATTTTTCATGGCATATACAAAATGATTATGTGGCATGTACGAAATGTTGATGTGCCATGTACAAAATGTTGATGTGGCATGTATTGAAAATGACACATGCTAGTGTATAAAATAACACATGGTAGTTGAGTTGGAAAGTTATGTTTGGATGCACATATTGATGTGTCACGTGATGATTGGGTAGATGAGTCCACATGGAAATCATGTGGTGAGTCCTCCAAATGATAAATCTATTCAACAAAATGTTAATTACAATTGAGAGGGAGTGGGTTTTGAATCCAATACCTCATAAAAACCAAATACATAGAATATTATTATAACCAATTGATCAAATCCATGATATTTGATATCAAATTCATTTGATATCCTATTGAATAACTAATTTATAAACATATTATAGTGACTAGACGACCCATGACTACTAGAATAAATCCTTACTATCTTTGGAAAATGTAGGCCAATTGTGGTAAATGAATCATCAATCTTGGCTAATTATATTACTCTAGACACATCTGTACAATCATATCAGCCCCAAAATACACCAATTTGTACATATCTGAAGAGCACCCACAAATATTCATTCTTAGATGTGGCCCATACTGAGACCAAATTTAGCAACATGAACGTTGATCTTGACTATTTAGCATGCTCCAAATTCAATGGTAATGTCAGATCTAGAAAAAAAAATAGCTTAGAATTTGCAGAAATCAAGCATGAGATTTAGATCTAAATTTGCATATCTATAAAAAAATTGGGCTTAAAATATTATAACTAAAAATTTAGATGAGCAGATCTAAAAAATAAACTAGATCTACTTGTAAATTGATGCCAAAAAAAGAAACATAAATCACTATTGTTAAATGGCTCTAATACCATGAAAGACCAAGAAACTTCATCCAAAGAGTTATATGCATGGCTTTAATACCATGAGATACCAAGAAAAATATGTATAAACATATTACCAATATCTATCCTATCTAAACTCCAATGTAAAGAATGAAACAAATAAAAGTAGATCTAAACAAATAAAAGGGAGGAGGAAAGAAATTTACGTGGTAAGACCCCAAGGTTGGTAAACATCCATGGAAGAAAGGCCTTCTAGTGTTCACATTTAACTCTCCCATTTACAATTGCTAGAGAACACACATGTATGGAGTTCAAATGGGATCCATACAACTCTCAAGAATATGGATGATCTAGTTTAAGGACCCATAGGGTCTAGGCTAGTGATCAATACCATAAGCCACCCTACACCCTTCCTTGATTTAAGACCAATTTCCTTAGTTTATAGTAACCAAGATAAACCTAAACCATTGATCATAAGGCATAATCAAGGGTGAAGATCAACCAATCGATAAAGGTCGATGATAATCTCATCAAGAGATAAGGAAGAAGTAGTGAATAATAATGACCTATGAGTGTAGGTCACCATTACCTGAGAAACATGTTGCCACCAAATAACTCCCAAAAACATCTCCATGTGCAATATTACAAAAGTATAGTGAGGGTTTGTTACATGTATAATTGCTCCACAAATGATGTTATAATGATCAACATTATGACACAAAGTACAAAATTACATCAAGTCACTAGACAACATTAAAACACATTCTAACAAGCAATTCATGATGCCCTTGGGCTAACACATTTTTGTGGTAAGTAAAGTACTACACTGTAACAATATAATTTTTTTATCAATTACTCATGTATTTTTTGAATAATTGCTTCATATGCTAATATTAACATAATTTCACATCATGTAGGTATTCAAACAAAGGGTAAATTTGCATGTCTAGTATGAGATCCCAGAATGATATCTCAATATTCAATAAGTTTGGGAAATAAGTTGTTTGATGAGGACATGAAATTCCTCCCTAAGAACCATTGGTATCAAACTACCAAGAAATAACTTTTTAATGAGAAGGAAGAGACTCGTAAAAAACCAAGAAAAATGAAACCTTAACTATGGAAATTGGAATATAATAAGAATCATCAAGGTAAGTAATTGGTTTCCATATCATATGTAACATTATACAACCTATATTTGTATTCAATTATTTTTACTATATCTAATATTTAATTGTTTTTCCTTTATGTTTCATAAATTTAGGTTGTCAATGCATTAATGAGCTTCAATGAAGAACAAAAAGATACTCCATGCAATTCAGTAGATCTCCCTACAATGAGCACCTACAAGTAGCTCATTTATTTGGTACAATGAATATTTTGAATAATGTTATAACAAAATTATGTGGAATCTTAGATGGAAGGAGTAACAAACATTAAATCATAAAAGTTTGTAGTGACATTTAGGAATCCAATCATATAATGTGAAATTTGATTCATTATTCTAGTGATGAACCACCAAACAATATTCCATGGTTATTTACACAACAGGAAAGCAATGTTGTAAAAGACATCATTCAAAAAAATAATTTTCCTACTCGTTTTTCTTCAAACATAAACAATATCTTAATCAAGAATGGTGAATTGGGTGGGGTAAAAAGTCATGATTGACATACTTTTATTAAGGTATTCTGGTGAATTCTCGCATTGTTGTTCATTTTTTTCTAGAAATTGGGAATTGTTTTGAATTTTGGAAAAAAAATATCGATTCCTTCTTTGTTTCAATATGTTCTACCTCTTTCAGACATCTTTGATAATAAAATAAAATAATTTATAATGATCTTGACAAGTATATGAGGTAAGTCACAATTTATAATTGAAAGGTTAGCTACAAAACTATGATACATGTGATATACTTTCATTGTACATATAATGATTATTGATTTGAATCTTATTATTTCCTTGCATCATGTGTATGTGGTTGTCATATAAGGAAATCCATAAAGAAGAAATAAGGTATCGGGAAAGAGAAATTCCTCGACTAATGTGTGAATTGCAAAAGTATCTTCCTCTGGCCTTTTTCAATGCACAAGAACACTACTCATACACCAAGTTGAGGAGATGGGGATATGTGGACCTATGTGGTATTTGTTGATGGAGGAGATGCACTTAAATGCATTGAAGGATTTTTTTAGGAAAATATCATTTCTTAAGGGCTCTATAGTATTGTTGGCCCTTGACCAAGTTTTGAGAGATCTTTGGTCAAGTTTGACCTATTTTGGGACTTCGACAGCCTGTCGAAGGAGGAGCACAAGA
>CBVK0101469496.1:0-11817 GCA_900067695.1 Picea abies | reverse complement strand
GCGATATTTTTGTAAAAATATTCAAATTTCTAAGGATTATATATAGTTTGTATAAAATTTTGGTGATTTTTAAGGTAAAATAATTTTATTCTATAGAATTTGGGCGAATCATTTTCAGAATAACCAATCTTTTTTTTGGAAAAACCATGGAAAATTAGCCCATGAGCGAAATTTAGCCCCTAAAATCATCCATGGAAGAACCTCATCTCAGCTAAGGTTGTCAAACAGTTGGGTTTGTCGACAACACCACACTCATAACTATACAACATTGGGTGGCTTCACCAGGGATGAGATCTATGTGTCAGCCAACAATGTCACTTGTCCTATGGCATCGAGCCCTTCAAGGATGAGGTAGTGTGTAATGTTTCCCCTATTGATGTCTGTGATGTTGTTTTGAGCCAATCATATATGTGTAAATGTCATGTTGTTTATGAGTCTTGACCCCGTAGTGTCATTATTACTTTGGGGGGTCATCTCTATAGGATACCATAGGTAGTTCCGACTATTTTTCCACCAAAACAGTCACAAGGTAATCTCTCATTCTGCAAAATTCATCCTCTTCACAGTTTATTCAAAGGATGCACAGAAGGCCATTACAACCACTGCATCCTCAACACCTTCTATCTAGCAAAACCAAATTGTAGAAGAGAAAGAAGATATTGTTCCTTCACCTACAATGGTGCCTACACAATGCCCCATCAAGCCTACAGACAAAAGGTTGGTGAAACATATTCAACCCCGCCAACAACAGGTTCATGACAACCTTCCACAGGCCAAGCAATGCAACTTCTCCAACATTCAAAAAACGCTTTCCCCTCTTCCCCAAGCGCTCAACACAATGGACAACATTTCTTCCTAAGGGGGGAGGATTGATCCAGGTGGATATTGGTGGCGACCCACATGTTCCAAATTCCAGCTGGCTCATCTTGATAGTTTTCAGTTCAACACATTTCTCTGTAATGGGGAAAATTCTTTGTAATTATGGGTTCTACACTTACGGGGTTGTCCTGAATCCCTACACAACATCCAGGTGGATATTGGTGGCCGCCCACCTATTCCAACTGACTTATTTTGGAATTTTTCATGTGAGTACATATTTTTGTACTTCCAGGGCCATTTTGGGGCTCTAAACAATGTTTTCTTGGTTTGCCACAATCAAACTGTAGATAGAGTTAGAGTTTGATATCATAATGCATATTTCTCTAAAATAGCTTTCCAATGGGCTATCATACGCCCAAGACGGAGATCCTATGCAAAAGTTATGACCCTGGGAAGTTAATGTACTAACTTACCCCAACAGGGCCCACATGACTTTTGGTGCTTCATCTCCTAGGGTTAGGTTTTTGGATGTCTAGAGTTTTTAAAATTCTTGATTATTGTAAAAATTCCTTCAGAGCCTCATTGTAATCATCTTTTTGCAAATGCGAGTAGTCGTCACATCTCTTCTCAGAGATAAGCTGCCACCATTCTAGTGAGTCTTTCACTCTGTATTTTTACAGTCTTTATACATTTATTTCATTAATAGAAATCATGTACTACTATATATATATGTGTTTATGGTTGCATCTTTGATACATTTATGTTATATTATTGGATATCCACGATATATCTGTGCATTTCTTTATTATATCTCCACTCTCATTTTGTGCCAAAAATAATCTGGATCAATGGTATCAGAGCAGGCTACTCTTGATCATTTTTTTCAGTGCATGTCCCCGACAAGGTCCGAGTATAGAAATTTGGGTATTGAGCTTGTCTCTCTTGAAGACAATCACTCTCGCATGCCCAAGAAACCCTCCATGGCGAAAGAAAAGAAAAACGATGGAGTAGATGATCCTATCAATCTGTTGCTTGAGCAAGATCTCACACGACAGAGGGACGAAATGATGGATAATTTTTCCCACATACTTCAACATCTGTTGATAGCAACATGAGCATCTTCATAAAACAACCACTTTGGAAGCACCTCTCCTTTCAAGGTACAGGTTAATTTTGATATTCCCATATTTGATGGTCAGATAGATGTGGATGCCCTAGACAAATGGTTAAATCTGTTAGAAGGTTATTTTTCTGTTCATAATTTTTCCAACAGGGAAAAGATCACCATCGCACTCCTTAAATATCTCCCCCATGTCAAACATTAGTGGGAAAATTACTGGGAGAAAATTTCGACGGAGCATTCTAGAATATATGGGGATGAGCCCACTTGGGATTTTTTTGTGGATGCGATAAAGGAACAATATTACCCTATTGGAAACTATGAGGACCAGTACATGAGATGGACCATGTTGTGGCAAGAGAGGGGCCAATTAGTTCCATATTTCACCAATACCTTCCATATCTTACACACCAAGCTGGGTATCAAAGACTCCGAACGACATTTGGTTCTGAAATATCGTGGGGCTCTACAAAGATACATCCAAACTGAAATGGATTTTCTAGCCATCTTATCACTCAGTGTTGCTTATCGATATGTTGTTAAAATAGAGAAAAAATTTAAGAACCATAACAAACGGGAGTTTGGGTTTGCAAATCCACAACAACCAAAGTATGAAAAAGACGTCCCTAACAAACAATCTCTTAAAAACCAGTCCAAGCCACAGGAAAAGAAGGGTCACGGGAAGACAAAGAAGGACACCAGAAAATGGTGTGATTTCCACAAAAACCCCTGGCACAACATCGATGAATGTCGCTCAAAACAATCATTGGTGGTCGAGATCAAAGGCAAGGAGCCGAACCCTGATTCAGACTCAGATTCTGAAAATACTGGTAAAAGACAAATCATCGACGCAAACCCCACTACTATTGTCGTGACCGCGACAATTCAACTAGAAGAACCAACAGATCCTGAAGAGGGGGAGCACATTTTTCATTCATAGATGTGGGTGAAGGGTAGCCCACTACATTTTATTGTTGATAGAGGAATCCAGAAGAACCTCATCTCAGTAGAGGTCATCAAATAGTTGGGATTGTCAACAACACCACACCCGCAACCATACAACATTGGGTGGCTTCATCAAGGACAAGATATTTGTGTCAGCCAACAATGTCAATTGTCATATGCATACATCCCTTTAGGGATGTGATATTATGTGATGTTTCCCCACTAGATGTCTATGATGTTCTCTTCGGACAACCATATATGTGGAGATGCCATGTTGTTTATGAGTCTCGACCCTATAGTGTCATTGTTTTTCTAGGGAGTCATCTCTACAGAATACCATAGGTATTTATGACTATTGTTCCACCTAAAAAATGCTGCAAGGTATTATCTCATACTAAAAAATTCATCTTCTTCACAATCTGTTCAAAAGGTGAACATAAGGATATTGTAACCACTACAGCCTCGACCAAAGCACCTTCTATCCAACAAAATCAGGTCGACAAGATTGTAGCAAAGTGTAAAGATTCCTTTTACACACATGAATATCATGTATCCAGACTGGTTAAAAAGGTACAACCCTTCCAGCCACATGTTCGTGACAACCTTCAACAAGCTAAGCAACACAACTTCTCCAACAAGGCAAGCACCTCATCAAGACACAAATTCAGCAAATGTTTTTCTCTCTCCCTTGGGCACTCAACGCAATGGAGAACATTGCTTCCTAAGGAGGGAGGACTGATCCAAGTGGATATCAGTGGCCACCCACCTTTTCCAACTAGCTCAAAATATTTTTCTAGCAATTTTGGTAATTTACTATTTTTAGCAGTTTTTAACTTTCGGGGCCATTTTGAGGGCCTAAGTGAAGGTTTTTCAGGATTGAGGTTCTCAATGATAGTTGAAGGCTCTAATTCATCCTCCTAAATGAATCTCCTCGAAAATTCCTTTCCAACAAGCTATTTTTCCCCTAAAATAGAGATCGTATGCAAAAGTTATGACTCTGGGAAGTTGATGTACTAACTTACCCAAATGGGGCCCACATGACTTTTAGCGTTTCATCTCCTAGGGTTAGGTGTTTGGATTTCTAGGGTTTTTGAAATTCCTGATTATTGTAAAAAGGCCTTCAAATCCTCATTGTAATCATCTTCTTGTGAATTCGAGTAGCCGTCACATCTCTTCTCAGAGATAAGTTGCCACCATTCTAGTGAGTCATTCACTATGTATTTTTACAATCTCTGTACATTTATTTCATTAATATAAATCATGTATTACTGTATCTTTGTGTTTATGGTTGCATCTCTGATAATGTTTTGTTATATTATTGGATATCCATGATATCTTTGTGCATTTCTTTATTATATCTCTGCTCTCATTTCGTGCTGAAAATAATCTGGATCATTTCCCCATAAGGTCACCAAGATTCACCCCTTGTTGTGTTTTTCATCATCACTAAAGCAAGGGGAGTGCCTACTGTTAGCACTAAAAGTCACACTTTGACTACCAAAGTGTAAGCTCAACACCCATCAGAATGTAAAAAATAACTTTGGTTTTGAATAGGTGGATCAACAAGATGGATAAAGAAAGAGAGAGGGCAACAAACTGCAGATCAGTAGGCTACACCAATTGGTAATGGAGTCACAAACATCCCACTCATCTAAGGCACAAAAGATGTTTAACAGAAAACAAGATTATATGTTGATAGGTGGAAGAAATAAAGAAGGAAAGAATAAGATAGAATGTTCAGTAAATAGAGATCCTCTCAATTCAATGAATCAACAAATACTTGAATATAAACAATGACTGATGGGCAAAATACAACAGATTCTTTGTTGCTTAGGGATCCATAAATCATTGACATACTTTGATCCTCAAATATTCAATATATTCAAATAAGAAGAAATATAAAATAATAATTACAATCTGAAATCACATCTCTCATGAGACTCCAATAGAAGTAATGATTACAATCCTAGAATGCCCACAAGATTACAATCCTTACTTTCTCTAGCCTCTCTTGGCTCATCCATCCTTATTCAAGAGATATCTCCTTATTTAAATAGAAAATAGCATCCAAATGAACTAAGGAGGTTGAATCCCATCTCCTCCATTGGATTCTAATCCTTGAATATAGGTGGTAACATTCAAAGAGACAAAAATCCAACAAACTATTGATTTTCAGGAATTTGTTGGAAGTCATTAATAAATTGTTTCCACCTCATGCATGAGGCCTTTTCTGGAGCTAAATCTTAGGTGCAAGTGTCCCTTGATATCTAAATAATCCTTGATAAGTCATTCGAAACCTCCTTGACATGTGGAAACCCCCCCAACAAGGCGAATATCAAAATTGTGAGCGCTACAGGAAATTAGTACGCAACACCATTGTGCAGAGTACACGGCGCCTACTTCTATATCCAATATCTCTCAAACCAAAACACATTTTGAAAATCTGAGAGAGGTTTTTGTTATTTGGAATTTTATGAACAAAAACCTCCTCCAGTTTTCAAAAATACATCCTCAACTACTCATAACCCAAGTTTTAAATTAGTGACTCAAAACTGGAAGAATAACTCTGCGCAATTTAGCCTCTGCCAGAATATTACACAGTGCCTATAGGTAGTGCCCGACTGTGTTTTTTCATGCAATTCGGTAGCATAAATCTATGGGTGTTTTTATGCTTGAACTTGGATATTAGGAATAACTCAATATAATTTCAATTTTACCCAAAACAAATAAAAATCCCATAACAATTGTATTCATTTTCCAAAATGAATAATGAAATGCAGATTATGTTCTCTGTGAAATATTAGGTAGTGCCTGTAGGTAGCGCCACTTATGAAACGCTGAGGCATAAACCAATCTTATGCTAACATAGGCTCCATGGGGGATAGAGTCCTCCCTGTGAGGCTCTAAGAACTCTTGTAGTTTCAGTGCCTTATCCTTTAGGCTTGTGGAGTCATGCTCTCAACCTTTAACCTCTGCAATCTGCTTTGATCTGTGACCTTCAGCTGAAACTAAATGAAAATGAAAAGTAAAACTGACAAAATGATGAAAACAATGCTTGTCTAGCAAGCTTATTGCACACACCTACTCTAATTATTGGGAAATTGAAGCATTCGAGTTACATGAAACAACCAATGAAGCCATTTCATCATTTTTTTAACTATTTGAAGTTTTGAAATGTGCTTCCCTAAGCACCAGAGATAATTCTTACTTGAAGGCGCATCAAAGAAAAATTTGGAAATACACTTTCCATTGAAGAAATCAATGAGCCTAGGCCCATTTTCTGGTTGCAGAAAAGTTGCAAATGGATCCTGAAAAACATCATCAATACTTTCCCCTGCAACATTGCTTTGTGTAAAAAGGAAAAGTATTGCATTAGGTGCTTCATCCACTATTCTTGGTTGTTGTATGGCTTGTTGATTCTCTGATTCATCCTCAATGCATATGGCATTGGTCCACTCCTGGTCATGAGGTGTATTAGGAAAAAGGATTAGTGATGCTTGTCTTTCTTTAATTTCAACCTTTATCATCTGATCACATGGCATTTGATTTTGGCTTCTTGATGAAACTGAGCTTATGTCTTCAAGAGGAATAGAGGGTTGATAGCTCAGTTCATCAAAATTATAAGTTCTTGGGAAACTAAATTCTTCTATCTTATCTTCTGATTGTGAGGGACATTCATCATATCTTGGCTTATGGTCCCAATTTCTCAATTTTTCACCCTCTAAAATTAGATTATCATTTTTTTCTTCTTTTTCAGCAACAAAAACATGACATGAGGGTTGAAACAAGTTATTGTTTATTTGATGGAAAGGGTACTTCTTTGATATAAGGTCTTCAATAGACTGCTCATGGAAATCATCTTCATAATCATCATACAGAGGTGAATCAATGACCATTTGACTATTAATGGCTGAGGGGATTAGTGAAATCGCTGGGACAACTGGTTGTTCAAGGAAAACATCCTCATAGTCATCAAAACTTGGCAAATCATGGCACATTGGTTCATTAGCAATAGGAGGGGTTGGTAAGCTATGAAATCGGTCATAACAAGCTGCAACACTATGCTCATGATGAAATAAATCTGAATCTAAGATGACCTCTTGACTTAAAGAATCAAGAAAAGGAGGAGATAAGGAAATGATGGACTGTCCATATTGATCTTTCTCTTGGGGACTTAGATTTTGACATGAATGATGCATTTGTTCTTCAAATTTAGGAAAATCATTATGAAACTCATCATCTAAGTCCTACTCTCTATAATCATCCCCTTTACCATCACTACTAGAGGAATCACTTGCTAAATCTTGAATATATGATGCATACCCCTCACAACAATTCTGAAAAAGTATTTCAGCTGGAAAAATTATCTTGCAATGAGAATAAAAAACATCATGAAAGTCCTTCAAAGAGGAAATACTAGAAGAAGGGATTGTTCTATACCATTGTCTCGCATCACCTTCCAATGAATACATGAACATTTTCATCAATATATCTTCATGATGGATGTCAAGCTGCTACATCAAAGCATGAAATTCATGAACATGCTCAATAGGGTTGTCATCCTTACCTTCATAAAATATGGGAAACAGATCTTGCCATTCATCAATAAGAGGCACCGTATGTGGATAATCCTCTATAGATGAGAAATCGAGTGGGGCAAACCTCCTGGCTAGGATAGCCTTCATAGCCATTTGATTTGCCTCATCCCCAGTGGAGTGACCAATAGATTCTGAACAATGGAGTCACCATGGTGAATGTGCAGTCTTGAAGGTGTCCAACTTCAGTCACCATCTAAATTTGGAGCTGTACAGTGTCGTTCTTCCCAAGGAGCTTTTCAATCTGCTCAAATCCATCCCCGACAAAGGCGCCAAAAATGTTAGCACTGGAAGTCACACTTTGACTACTAAAGTGTAAGCTCATCACCCATCAGAATGTAAAAGATAAATTTGGTTTTGAATAGGTGGATCAACAAGATGGATAAAGAAATAAAGAGGGAAGCAAACTGCAGATCAGTAGGCTACACCAATGGGAAATGGAGTCACAAACATCCCACTCATCTAAGGCACAGAAGTTGCTTAACAGAAAACAAGATTATATGTTGATAGGTGGAAGAAATGAAGAAGGAAAGCATAAGATAGAATGTTCAGTAAATAGAGATCCTCTCAATTCAATAAATCAACAAATACTTGAATATAAATAATGACTGATGGGAAAAATACAACAGATCCTTTGTTGCTTAGGGATCCATAAATCATTGACATCCTTTGATCCTCAAATATGCAATATATTCAAATAAGAATAAATATAAAAGAAGAATTACAATATGAAATCACATCTCTCATGAGTCTCCAATAGAAGTAATGATTACAATCCTAAAATGCCCACAGGCTTACAAATGAACACACACAGAAAACTGCCTATTCCTACTCTCTCTAGCCTCTCTTGGCTCATCCATCCTTCTTCAAGAGATATCTCCTTATTTAAATAGACAATAGCATCCAAATGAACTAAGGAGGTCAAATCCCATATCCTCCAATGGATTATAAGTTTTGGATATAGGTGGCAACAGTCAAAGAGACAAAAATCCAATAAACTGTTGATTTTCAGGAATTTGTTGGAAGTCATTAATAAATTGTTTCCACCTCATGCATGAGGCCTTTGTTGGAGCTAAATATTAGGTGAAGGTGTCCCTTGATATCTAAATGATCCTTGAGATGTCATTTGAAACCTCCTTGACATGTGGAAACCCCCCCAACAAGCCGAATATCAAAACCATGACCGCTACAGGAAATTAGTACGCAACACCACTGTGAAGAGTACGCAATGCCTACTTCTATATCCAATATCTTTCAAACCAAAACACATTTTGAAAAACTGAGAGAGATTTTTGTTATTTGAAATGTTATGACCCAAAACCTCCTCTAGTTTTCAAAAATACATCCTCAACTACTCATAACCCAAGTTTTAAATTAGTGACTCAAAACTGGCAGAATAACTCTGCACAATTTAGCCTCTACCAGAATATTATGCAACGCCTGTAGGTAGCGCCCGACTGTGTTTTTGCATCCAATTCGGTAGCATAAATTCGTGGGTTCTTTGATGCTTGAACTTGTACATTGGGAATAACTCAATATAATTTCAATTTTCCCCAAAACAAATAAAAATCCCATGACAATTGTATTCATTTGCCAAAATGAATAATGAAATGCAAATTTTGTTCTCCGTGAAATATTAGGTAGCGCCACTTATGCAATGCTGAGGCATAAACCAATCTTGTGCTAACACCTACCTAACATGAAAACGGGTAGATACTCTCACAATTGTCCTACTTTTGTAGTTTGGGTCAGGATTTTCCCAACCTACAATTTGTGTGATAACAAAAATCTTGTTGATTTTTATTTATGATTTACGTTTAAGTTGAATGGTAGCATGTGAGTCCTTTATTTCCATTTTATGTATCTCTAATAACACAACAATTAGAGTAGGATTTTTGGCACACTCTTCTGAAAAAACCCCACCAACACTAAAAGTACCCTTGCTACTCACAAAAATCCCACAAGATGTAAAAACAATGCTTTTTGTAGTCTCATAAATCCAAAATACAATCGAACAAAATAAAATCAAGTACCCCAAGAGCATTGTTACCCCCAAAATATGCACTTCAAAAGATAAGTCTAGTCATCAAGTACAAACCCTAGGTTATATTAAGGACATCAACCATTTTCACCTTGGTAATCATCCTCCTCACTTTGGGTTGGCTCTCCTCCGACACAGGGGGGAATCCAAAATAACTCTATGGATCTATCCTATAAATGTTGAAATAATAACTAAATCTACAAAATGATATTGTTCGAGCCTTATATGATATAACGTGATAATCCAAGAACCTAGTGCCTTGTCATTGGGCTATAAAATCTACATAACAAATGGAAACTGAAAGTAGATGAAAAAGACGCGATAAAACCACCAAACAACAAGTATTATCAATCAAGGACAAATGTAATATATATGTAATAGCCACATGAAATGTTCAACAAAGACACAACAACACATCCATAAAAATTTTGCAACTACATAAGATATCAAAGATGAGATTAGAGTAAATGAGACAACTTCCTATTAAATGAACAACCCTTTAATACATCATAATTCAAATCTGATATCAATGGAAAGAAGAGGGTTTTTAAACCATGCTTCAACCTCATCTATCTTCCAACAAAGAAGATCCCACTATGATAAGAAAAAGTTGTTCTTTACATGAATATATGACATGAATAAATAAATGACAACCTTATATCGACATGAGATCCATGAGAAAAAAATAATATGGAAGGTCCAATTATTAATCCCTTCCTCCCTTACCTACAAAAAATATTATACTTGGTATTAAAGGGTTTTTCTTCCTCTATAACTTCTACCTTTACGAATAAGTGTCCTCTTCCTTCTATAGAGTTCCTCCTCAACTATTCTACAATAAACTTATACATTTAGAAATGAAATTTATCTTCCTTTTATAGAGTTCCTCCTCAACTATTTTACAATAAAACATTATTTAGAATGACCTAGATCCATCTTTTCCTCCATTGGAATTAGTCAACACTACATAAAATATAGTAAAATGCCCTTGAAGATGATGCCAAAAGTATACAAGTCACCTCCCATGCCTAAACATTGATGAACAATATAATTATGGAGCCCTCTAGGAGAGAAGTTGTGATCCAAGTGGATATTTGTGGCCACCCACCTATTCTAGTTGGCTCCTCTTATCTATTTTTAGTTCAACACATTATTTTGTACTTCTTTGTAATTGTGGGTTCTACACTTTTGGGGTTGTCCAAAGCCCTACACATCTTCCAGGTGGATACTAGTGGTGCATATGGTGGTACAAATTTAATCATCCTCGTACATGGGATGAGAGTCTCCCATATGTTTAGCACAATTACAACAGGGATCTCCATAGCTCCACCGGCCATATTCCATTTCAGGTGGGGCTAGGATTCCAACCCTTGGATCCCATTGATGTTACACTACCTCTTGACACCACAAAGACAGACTCTTCCCATGTTTAGACTAAGACCGACAAAGCCACCAGATTCATTGAGCGGATTCAACACATCCACCAACAGGTCCAGGAGATTTTGCAGAAATCCAATGTTAAGTACAAGCAACGCCATGATCAATGCATGGTACCGCACCGTTTCAGGTTGGAGACAAATTTTGGTTACATTTTCAGAAGGAACGTCTCACAAGGCCCCATTAGAAGCTCTTCCCACTTCACTATGGGCCTTACACTATCACTAAGGTTGTGGATAGCATTGCATTTGAGCTCAACACTCGACCCTTCCTTGGCCTGCACCCAATGTTCAATGTGGACCTTCTTCGACCATATTTTCCACCATTATTGGACACCTCAAAGATCACAAAACAAATGAAACCAACAAATCTCAACCTTGACTGCATGGCACAAGCATTCATTGATCAGATAGTGGACACACAGGTCAAGGGCACTCGCCAGTAGAGGATCCAACTTTATCAGGTTGTCAAGGAAGGGAAGCTTCTACACCAAGGAAAGTGGCTCACCCAGGGCCAAATCTAGTAGAAGTTTCCTCACCTAATGAGGGAACTCAACGCAATGGAGACCATTGCTTCCTAAGGGGGGAGGATTGATCCAAGTGGATATTGGTGGCCACCCACCTATTCCAATTGGCTCATCTTGTCCATTTTTTGTTCATCACATTCTTTTGTACTTCTTTGTAATTGTGGGTTCTACACTTCTGGGGTTGTCTGAAGCCCTACACATCTTCAAGGTGGATATTGGTGGACTCTAACCTAATCCAACTAGCTTATTTTGTATGTTTTCATGTCAACACATCTTGTTGTACTTTCAGGGCCGTTTTGGAGCCCTAAACATTTTTTTTTTTTGGCTCAACACA
>CBVK0101469433.1:0-10998 GCA_900067695.1 Picea abies | reverse complement strand
ATATGCATATTTAACCAAACAATACAGAGTAAACACATAATTACTGCTAACATACAACATTAATGGAATTAATAGTAATTCATACATTCAACGGAATACATGAAAATATACAAGCATCACAAACATGCATTTTAATTGAAATTAAACACATGATGGTACTTATCTTTGGAAATATAGTAACTCCACCAACTACGTGAAGACCTTCCACGAACCTCCCAACCTTAGACCATGCAGCTCATCACACTCAACAGTGTGTCACCCCTGAGCTGGGACCAAGCTCCACCCAGGCCAATGGAATCCTAGACTAGGTTAAGGTTACAGGAAAACTGCATAGAGCAACTAGAAGGATTCTCTCCAAGAGCATTCTTATGCCCACTACTCACGTACTCTCATTCCCTGCATGCCTGTTCCGCCCAGGAGTATACACCTTCACAAGAAAAGTCCATCATTTTCTTCGCCTCCCTCTCTAGATCTCGGAAACAAGCCGAATCAAGAATTCTGAGAGCTCTGTAGATGGTGTTGGACTCTCTCTGGGAGAAAACCACTTCCTAGCAGGCTCTCTCACCTGGAGAGAGATACTCACAGGACTGGCAACCTTCCTCTTCTACCATGGGCCTGACAACCCACTTCTTCAACACACTCCTTGACTAAGATCCAGTCAGGTGAGGACAAAAACAACGGTTCAACACTCATTCACCCAAGGATGACAGTAGCAACAGTAGATGGGCATGGCATCCCAGGCGACAACAACCCATGCTAAGACATGGCTCAACTAAGGTTATTACTCAGGTGTCAGTATCCTCAGAAGACACATAAGGATTCATAGATTTTGGGCCTCAAATGCATGTGTGAATATTGCAAAGGTCGAATATAGAGGCCACAAGATTCATGGGAATACACCGGTCGACTTCACGGTTCTGGTTTTTAGAAATGCATGAGGGTATCCAGAGGGCACTCACGGAGACTCTCCCCAATTCGCGGAGGATGGGAAATTGTAACAGAACCCCCAACACAGTTGATGCTTCATCTTTTAACTTCATGTGCCCAGGTCGACACTTGTCTTCCTAGAGTTGCATGAGCTCCCTTTTTGCACATGATGGCTTTCCCAGGATTTTTGATAAAAACATGTTTGTCACACAACTTTGGAATAATAATAAATTATTATTCCTCCCTTACCCAACCTTGTGGAAGCTTAGTGCCCCATCACTCTTTCTTCATGGTCGGTCTACACACAACGATGTGTATATTTTATTAATGATCTGCATAATTACATATACAAAATCGGGCTCATGGCCTTAAGCATCTAGGCTCTTCGGGCTAATAATCATATAAGTCTTCAACTTATAATTTCTCGGCTTAGCAACCTATAAACATAATTACAATTCAACAATATAACTGGGGATTGTACTTGGGGTATTACAAGGTCTACTACCTCTCAATCAATAAACACATTTCCACCCTTGAACAATGTCCCATATCCAATATCTCCCAAGGTTGACACCAAGAGAAGGTTAACCCTCAACCCTGGTACAAATAGAAATCCATCAACCTCTAGGATTTCACCAAATTCGAGTTGAAGTATGATCCTTCCAACTCCATGAACTAGTCGTGACATTCCCCCTTCACTTTCAACTAGACGATCTAGACATGTCTCTTTGATACTAAAGAATATATGTCATATTCCTATCGTATGACATGATTCTCCACTATCAATGCTCCATCTACTCTCACTCACAAATCTAATACTCCGGACACTTGAAGCGAGAGTGAAAAAGGAGTATTCCCTATCAAAATTGTTTGCAAAATCCTCTACTACTATTTTCACCACTACAACTGGCCCTTCCTCCTCCTTCTTCCTCTTCTTCCTCTCTAGACACTAAGTTACAAAGTGGCCATACTAGTTGCAGATGAAGCATTTGACTATTCTCAAGTCTTTCCTGTAACTCCCCTTCTTCTTACTTTTTTGCTTTGTTGCAAGAGCCACATTCTCTCCATTAGCTCCATCTCCCTTCTATCCACTACTCTGAGATCCTTCTTGGATCTCCTCATGAGTTAAATTGTCCCATAGTCTGCTCCAATATGGAAGATGTTCTTGACCCACCACACACTTCACGAAGACTTCCCATTCCTTGGAGAAGCCTTTTAAGGCTATCCTCACCAACTTTGAATTTGAAATGACCTCCCCAATTGCAACGCACTCATATTTAACTTGAGCTACCCAGGTAAGATAAGAATCCACACTCTCCCCATTTCCCATCTTACTATCATGCAGTTTGTCCTTTAAGGCCATCTTTCAGTTTTCATTCTTCGCCTCATACAAGTTTTCTAGTTTTTCCCACATCTCCTAAGTTGTCTTCTTTCCAGCTAAGTGTGGGATAAGGTGGTCCTTCACCCCATCCAGAATAATCCTCTAAGCTTTGGCCTCCTTTACCTCATGTAAATCCAAAGCAATAGGGTCTCCTATGGGAACAACAACTATGGTGCTGACAAAACTCCATGGTTTGTTCTCCCTAAGAATAGATGACATCCTAACTTTTCATTGAAAATAGTTGGAAATCACATCCAACTGGTCCTCATACCTGATGCAAGGAGCCATCTCCCTATCAAGTGTTCAATGGAAAACAAACAACCAAGTTTTCCCCTACAAGTCTCTGCCAAAATAACATTGCTGATTGTAACTCAAAGCACTTTATCTAATACCATGTAGAAAATCAGTAACAAAAGAACAATAACATACATAGATATTTTTTAACACACTTAGAAAACTTATATTTTCGTCTTAAATGAAAATAACCCACATCACAGTTATAATTCAAAAGCATAAACATGCATTAGTAGAAAATATCAATGAACAACAATCACATAATCATGTGCACACCCAGAAATTTTAGAAACCAACCAGGGAAAACCCCAACTTGGGGAAACCCACCAAGAGAGATTTTATTATCAACTTCAAGAAGAAATACAAGTTACAACATTAATAAATGGCAGCAAGAGACAACTTACAGGCACCCAACAATCCCCCTTTTTCTGTCTAGAAAATAGTGCCCACTAAACCTTGTTGTCGTATGTCCCTCCCACTAAATAACACCTAGAAAATCATGCCAAAGTTATGTTGTAAATACAACAATATCCCTCCTACAATAAATAAAACTTTAGACTTGCCTCAAAATTTTTTCCAACAACCAACCTCGATATTTGTGCCCATTCTTCTTGTTGTATGGACTATATAGACTGCATAGATTCATACAGTATGACCTCCAATAGTATAAAAATACCCTGCACTTCTCACACATAAAATATTCTTGGGAAATGTGCCCAAGCTCTCTTGAAAACTGTGCCAACTCCAACTATAAAAAAATTCTTCCTTACTCTCTCAAAATCTCTCAAAGATTGTTTTGAACACTACCCTAGGCTTACTCTTATAACCTGAACGTGACTTTCCATCTTCCCCATCCCTAAATCCAAAGGCCAAGATCTAATCTTTCATTTACATGATCAAGGGACATGATTCATTCCCTCCAAAATAAATTTCTTACATTTATTAAAGTAAAATTCCACTTTATGACAGAACCACACTTTATGGCATAAGTCACTTTAATAAATATTAGAAAGGGCACTTTACAAAAATTCACTTTAATAAAAGAGTCACTTTATTACAACTTTATAAAATCCTATTACAATGTCAAGTGCCTAGTAGTGCAAATGTAAGGTCACTTTTTCATACAAGAAAAAACATGCAGAGTACCTCCCAAGCTATAGAATCCAATACTCCCTCTTAGCGAGGTATTTACTCACTCCCATCACCATCACCTGGTCTTGTCCTCAATTCCATCACACTATTCCCACTAGGAGCTCCCTCCGAACCTGGAGCCAATCTCAACACTTGCATATAAATCGAACTTGAAGACCTCATGTTGGAAACCACTCTGAACCCTAAGATTGTAGGAGAATCTAATACACCCTAAGATTATGTCCTCTCACACCAGTTGAGCCTCCTACTAATGCTTAGAAGATACTCTCTTTCTTCCCTTGGATATTGAGACTGAATCTTAGGCCCATCACAGTCTCAGGAGCTGCCTACTCCTCATCCAACTCATCTCTAACTATAGTATGCCCTCGCACAATGTACAACCTATCAACTCAATCACAAATAAACTGTGGCTCAACCAGGTCCATTCCCTCTCTGTAGATAAAGACATGTCCACCCTTGAACAATGTTTCATATCAAGCATATCCCAAGGATGGCACCAATAGAAAGTTAACCCTTAGCCCTGGTACAAATATAACTCCATGAACATCTAGGATTTCACCAAACTCAAGTTGGAATATGAACCTACCAACTCCATGAACTGTTCGTGCCATTTCCCCTTCAATTTCAACTAGCCGGTCTAGACCTATCTCTGTGATACTGAGGAATATACGCCATATTCTTGTCATATGACATGAGGCTCCACTGTTAATGATCCATCTACTGTTAATCATGAATCCAGTACTCCCGACACATGAAACAAGAGTGAACAAGGAGTATTCCCTATCAAACTTGTTCACAAAATCCTCTACTGTTGTTTTCTCCTCTGCAATTGTTCATTATTCCTCCTCCTCCTCCTTCTTCCTCTCTAGAAATTGAGGTACATAATGACCATATTGGTTGTAGATGAAGCATCTGAATTTTCTCAAGTATTTCCCATAACTCCCCTTCTTATTACTTTTTTCTCTTTGTCGCAAGAGTCACATTCTCTCCATCAACTCCATCTACCTTTGGTCCAATTCTATGAGATCCTTCCCAAATATCCTCTTGAGTGAAATTGTCCCATAGTATACTCCAATCTTGAATATGTTCTCGAACCACGACACACTTCATGAAGACTTGCCATTCCTTGGTGAAGCCTTTCAAGGCTATCCTCACCAACTCTGAATTTGAAATGACCTCCCCAACTATAACGAATTCATCTTTCAATTGAGCTATCCAGGTAAGATATAAAGCCACACTCTCCCCCTTACCCATCTTAGTACCATGCAGTTTTTCCTTTAAGGCCATCTTCCATTTTTCATTCTTCGTCTCATACAAATTTTTAAGTGTTTCCGACATCTCATAAGTTGTCTTATTCTTAGCTAAGTGTGGGATAAGGTGGTCCTTCACCCCATCTAGAATAAGCCTCTGAGATTTGGCCTCCTTTACCTCATGTAAATACAAATCTATAGGGTTTGTTGTGGGAACAACAAATATGGTGTTGAAAAAGCTCCATCTATAGGGTTTGTTGTGGGAACAACAAATATGGTGTTGAAAAAGCTCCATAGTTTGTTCTCCCTAAGAATGCCTGACGTCCTAACTTTCCATTGCAAATAGTTGGAAATTCCATCCAATTAGTCCTCATAATTGATGCAGGTAGCCATATCCCCATCACCTATTCAATGGAAAACAATAAACCAAGTTTCCCCTTCCAAGCCCCTTCCAAAATAGCACTGCTCATTGTAACTTAGAGCACCTACTCTGGTACCATGTAGAAAATCAGTAACAAAAGCACACTAACATACATATAGATTTTTTCACACACTTAGAAAACTTAGATTTTTGTCTTAAATGAAAATAACCCACATCACATTTATACTTCAAAAGAAGAAACACCCATTACTAAGCACATTTGTAGCAGAAAATAACAATGAACAATAGTCACATAATCATGTGCACACCTAGAATTTTTTGTAACTGGCCAGGGAAAACTCCAACTTGAGGAAACCCACCGAGAGAGATTTTATTATCAACTTAAGGAAGAAATACAATTTACCTCGGTCATAAATGGCAACAAGAGACAACTTACAGGCACCCAACAATCCCCCTTTTTCTATGTATAAAATTGTGCCCACTAAACCTTGCTACTATATGACCCTCCCCCTTAACAACACCTAGAAAATCATGCCAAAAATTTCTTGTACGAACATAACAGAATATCCCTACTACAACAAAGAAAACTTCAAACTTGCCTTGAAATTCCTGCCAGCAACCAACCTCAAAATCCATTCCCTTTCTCCTTACTGTACATACTGTACAAATTGTATGGATTCGTACAATATGGCCTCCAACAACAAAAAAATACCTAATACTTCTCACATAGAAAATATTCTTGGGAAATGTTCCCAAGATGTCTTGAAAACTGTTCCAACTCTAGACGCAAACAAATTCTCCCAAGATCTCTTGAAAATTGTGCGAACTCTAGCTGCAAATAAATTCTTCCTTACTCTTTCAAAATCTCTTAAATCTTATCTTGCACACTACCCTAGGCTTACTCTTGCAACCTGAAAGTGACTTTTCACCTCTCCATCCCTAAATCCAAAGTCCAAGATCTAATCTTGCATTTACATGATCAAGGGGACATGGTTCATTCCCTCTAAAATAAATCACTTACATTTATTAAAGTAAAATTCCACTTTATGCCATAAAGTGACTTTAATAAAATATTAGAAATGACACTTTACAAGAGGTCACTTTATTACAACTTTATCAAATCCTGTTACAAAGTAAAGATCCTAGTAGTGCAAATGCAAGATCACTTCCGCATACAAGACAAAACATGCAGAGTATCTCCCGAACTATAAAATCTAACATTTGGGAAGTATCGCAAGAAATGGCTTCTTTTTGTCCCTTATTATGCTCAATAATTATTACAAAATTGAGCTTTACACTCTCTAAAACATATTTTGTGTAGTAATGTGGGGTGTTACTCCTAGGTTATGTCTTGTAGATTGTTCTTTGGATCATAGAAAATTTCGTTCTCCATGTACATGATTAAACTCCTCATCATCCTTTCAATCTAGGAACATATATTCTTATAATTTCTTAGTTTTTTTGTTCTTGTTCCCTTGACATCCCAAGCTATCTGGTTCTTAATCCTTCATCAACCTTCCTCGTAGTTTGTCCACCAATGGTCTATTTATTTCCTTCTCTAATGATTTCATTTCTCCTATAAGGCCAAGAGACTCAAGAACCATTATGGATTCCTCCTAGACACCCCTCTCTTTCTTCTCCACATAACCTCCATGTAATCCTTTCTTTGGCGTGCCATGGGGTCGCCTGTAATTAACTATCAAATAGCCACATGGTGATGGGGCCTATGTAGGATTATTTTTCTATGTGATAGTATGGCCATGAAAGTAAGCATGCCTCATGTTCCATAGGCCTTTATACTATTTTCCATTTTCCCTTTGTGTGAAGTGTGAAGTTAAATTCCACTTTAACTCCATACTTCTATCTACATGCACTTGGCTTTGCTTCTTTTGTAGAGTGCAAAGTGTAGAGGGTAGAGGTAAAACTACATTCTAATCCATGCACCAACTTCACATGTTTTTCATTGTGTGTATCCCTTGTACATGCCTTAAGTTTCTGTAAAGTGTGGAGTATCAATCTCCCCTCCTTTTGTCTATGTTTGTGCATAGATTAAAGATATACATACACTTTCCTTATCCATTTTTCAAGACTTCCATGAATTTATCCAAGGTAATGATAAGTAGGATTTCGACAAAGATTGAACTTAGGATTTTCCCAAACCATGTAAAAGGTCTTTGGATAAGGTCTATATTGAGTATTTAAATCCATTAAAATTAAAACGTTGTACTAAACGTGAACATAAATGACCATTAAAAGAAACGATTTCTTTATTAATGATCCATTTCTGATCACACCTCCCCATTAAGAGGCTTTTGGACTCCAAAAGAATAATAATTTATAAGATGGTTCAATCACATGGCATTCACTTGTTTTTCCAATACCACTACTCCATCAAATATGAATGCTACTTTTTTCTATCATGTCTTAATCAATATTCATTTTTGTCTTGGTTTTGTTGCTGGTAGGGATATTTTGTTGCTCCCCTTATGTGATTTGATGAGGTAGGACTTACCACATTTGACCAAGTCATATTTGGTTTATTTCCTATATAAGGTTTCATCCCTATCCCATAAGTACAAACTACCAAACATCCCTTCACATGGATCAAGAGGAACCACACCACATTTTGCTTCAATAACATAATCAACCTTAATGGAAACATTGATTTTACATCTCCTCATGATTCTCATTAGAGATTTCTCTTATAACCATACCAATGAACATGGTTATACTAAACCATAAGTATATATACCATGCTCATCAATTAGGGTCTCAAAAATCAATTACTACAACTTCCTAAACGAACCACATGCATATATTGAAAAATTAAACTTTCTACCATGTTCTTCTATGGATTACCTTTACAATGGCTACTCCCATGCTTCAATATGAGTTTTGAGATGAAATTTATGTCTCTTTGAATTAACCATTTCCACCCAATTTGTGCATTGTTCTTTTTGTCACAATCTAGCACGGAGACCAACTTCTTCCACTTGTAGAAGAAAATATATGGAGAACTAGGAGTGTTTTTTTCTTGGGTGTAGATAATACTCATGATTGTGAGTACAAAACAACCTTCATATTGGTAATATGATATTCCAGGAAAGTTATGCATCAATCTAGAATTGTCAACTGCTCCCTTTTTACTCTTTCTCTAGACTTAGAATTTTTTAGCCAAAATGACTTTCTCCCAAATGGAGAAAAACTGAGAAATATTCAATATGCTAAATTTGTCTAGATTTTTGAGGAGGTAAAATGTTTACTAGGATAAGTTTTCCATATTTGTGATCTAAGGTCCCTTTTCCTCTGAAGATCCCCAAAATCCCTAAAAAGTCTTGTGGAATAACAGATTTTGACCTTTTTTTCATCTCCTTTCCAAAATATTTGAAATTTGGCCAAATTATCCACTATGTTTCTTCATGTTGTATCCCCTATCTCATTATCAAAATTTCATCAACAATAAAGCCTATGTCAAGGAGTACCACCATGTTCCTAAAAACTAAAAAATCGGGAATTCTTGGGATTTTAGAGACAAATTGAACAATGGACATCATTGGCACTTTTTTGGTCCTCCTCACTATGGAACTATCCCTACAATTTGACCTGGATATTGCTAAATATTATCTTGTTATGGTGAAAACAAGATTTTGGCTACACAATTTAAAAAATATATATATATATATCTATCATACTGATGTGTCATCATTGTTGATGTGGCATGGCATGTGCTTGTTGATGTGCTAGATGGCTCAAAAGTGTCAAACTCCAATGTGACCATGTCATTTCCCTCGCCACTTGAGCTACCATATAATGCTTTGTGGCCCCACTTTGTCTTTTCCCTTTTTCCTTTTTTCACTTAATATTATATTTTAATTTAATTGTGGGCCACCTCATGCCTATTTGTCCTTTCTTGTCCACCTAGGATAATTCTGGCCATAGATGGGACAAGGAGTCCTACTCTTCCCTCACAACCTCCACCTAGCACATGGTTGTATGCTAATGTGATGGATGAGGGTCCCATCTATGACATGGATTTTCTAATGCACATATTCCCCATGTAGATCTTAGATCAACACCTAATATCCATCATGTGCACATAATATGCATGCTAGTTAATTTTTCTCTATGGTCCCATAACCACTTACTTCCATCACACTACCTAGGGGACACACATCACCCCCAATGATAATTATGGGCACTATCAACCCTTTGCAAAACAACCTTGCATGGGCCCGTAAACCACCTTTGTCGATCTAGATTTCCACCACCATTGACCCTGCCATATAGCTATCATCTGTGCACTTTGAACCCACTTGGCTACAACCTCATGCCTCCATGTCACACAAATACTCCAAATCATCAATATGATTCCACATCATTAGTATGGGTCCACGTCATATGTTTGGCATTTTCATAGATTCAAATGTGTGTGTGTGTGTGTATCATTTCATGTTCACCATAGATTTCCAAGATAAACCTTAGCAACTCCACTTGGTATCATTTCAAGTCAGTTGTAGGGTGTCAGATTCAGTTGTGTCAGTCCCTCCAATATCAGTTTGAGGGATAGTAGTGTCAAACATATTTCAGTTTCACGATTTTAATATCCTATTATTACTTATTGGACAACTATATAATGATCATTAATACCCTTATGTCCATTATCACCTTGATGGAACCCAAGTAGACTCATCCTATCCTTGTTTGGCTTGCCTCAGGACCATGCTCTTTTCCCCTAGGGGGAGGCCCTGCCGAGATTATTTTTGAGTTCTGAAATGCTCCCACATATGAATTCATCGTGTCAATGATTATTAGTTCATATTTCATATGTTGAGGACACAGTTTTAAAAAATTTTGACATTGTCCCCATTTACTTGTCATTAAGCGAGTTTCCATAAGAACATGGTATTCCACATAAAATAAAATGAAATATGTTAATTATGTGGAAATTAAATTTCTTTCATCCTTTATATATCAATATAAGATTTCCAATTGACTATCATGAGCATCATTCTAAGTACGAGCCTACGAAGGACCAAAATTTCACATCGCATAAAGGGCCATAATCCATAGTTGTGACTTCCTGGTCAGTTTTTGTTCAGATATCTGACTTTAAATGGAAATAAATCCTAAATATGATGTAGGGAAGTTCAATACCTTTCCAATGGTATATCACACGCGTGTTTTTGACCCCTATTGAGGAGAACGAACCTTCACAAATCCATGGCTAGTTTCATGGGTCAGATTAGTAGCAGTAGTTCGAGGTTAAAAATTTGTTGTTGAAAACCTACAATTCAGAAAATAAGTGGTCCCATACTATAGTAAACTTAGTACCTTTCCAACGAATCCTCAACCGCCTCAATCTGACATCGGATGACCCAGTTAGAGTTGTTACAATTCTATGAACTGTTTTAGGTGAGACAATCTGATCAACAAGCCTAGAAGAGTTTTAGAGAAGTTAAAGTGGTGGTTATCGAGCTCATCTCAGAAATACATGGATACCTTGTTGAAGTTATTACTGTATATAATATTTTCTTTAGTCAACTTCTTCTCTTGGAGGCTAATAACCTAATACAAATTATCCTCTTGAGACGACTTGTCTTCTAGGGTTATTA
>CBVK0101469429.1:0-14825 GCA_900067695.1 Picea abies | reverse complement strand
TTTATTCTAATGGATGGTTATGGAGAATCTACCTATGAGTTGGGAGGTGCTAATGTGTTTGAAGGTACAATCTATTTTAGTCATCTTATAATGATCAATCAGTTAGCAAACTAGAGTGTAATTCAGATTGACCGAATTGAGATGTCAATCATTTGTGTCCAATTTTGCATTGCATTTCTCCTATATATATGGAGCATGAAGATTGTATAAGATTATGAGAGTTTGAAATGGTGCATGAGTGTTTGTTGAAGGTTGATTGTTAGTTGTTAGAGTAGTATGCTAAGTTGGTAGGTGTCTATGAGCTCAAAGTCGTGATGTTGGAAGATGAAAATTATTGTGGATTATTGATCATTGACATTCAAAACATGGACCCATTCATGAACCTGATTGTTGTAACTAGTGATGGTGTACTTATAGTTTGGTTTTTTCATTAAAGGTGTTCTTTAGCATGGGATTTTTTGTTAGTCCTCATGTTTCCCACTATACATCTATATGTTGTGTCAAGGGTCTTGTTCATTCAACATTGTCTTCCATGTTATAAGTTTTTCAAAAGTATATATAATGATCATGTGATTCTATTAAGGTTTTTCTCTTTAAGCTAAGTCTTGAGTTTAAGATATTGTATATGCATTATCCCATGTGTTTTGTATGTGTTGGGCTCACAATAAAGGTCCAACACTTAAATTTTTGAGTTCAAAGAGCATATAGAAAAGGCATGATATAGTGTTGCTAGCGGAAGATACCTAACCACATTATAAGATTAAATACGAGGTCGAATGAATGTGAGGAATTAAAATAAATTTCATTCCCTTTACTCAAATTCTAAAATGTTTTTGTTCTTAATTAGGGAAGGGAACCTACTTGTAGTTTTCTAAAATGTTTTTGTTCCTAGTTAGGGAAGGGAACCTACTTGTAGTTGGGTTGTTATCCAATGACTATTCTCATTAAGCTTTATCTATTCTTAATGATTCATAGTCATAGTTAAAACACCATGTTCATCATCTAATAATTATGAGCTTTCCCTATTTACAAGATCTTATTTAACTTAGGTAAAACTCTTTAACATTTGAGATATAAAAATTACCATAAAAGTATCTTTAAATTCCAAGCACTTAGAATATGCATTATAATAACTCTTTAGGTAAAACTCTTTTAACATTTGAGATATAGAAGTTACCATAAAAGAATCTTTAAATTCCAAGAACTTAAAATATGCATTATAATAAGAAGAATAATAAGATTCATGGCATAATCTCATGAGTCCACCTCTTTCATAAGATTCATGGCATAATCTCATGAGTCCACCTCTTTCATAAGATTCATGGCATAATCTCATGAGTCCACCTCTTCTTATGTATTTTTGTTAGAAGTTTGTGGAATCCTATATTTAAAATCACCAAGAAAATCGTGGTTGTTGATTGTTTGATCCATGGGGATCGTGAAATTGTTACACCTTTAAGATGCAATCTCTTTGTGCTAATGTTGCCCCTTTTACAAATGAATTCAAGTACATACGACTTAGCTTTAAGATGCAATGCCTTTATGCTAGTGAAATTGTTACACCTTTAAGATGCAATGTCTTTGTGGTAATGTTGCCCTTTTTACAAATGAATTCAAGTACAGGTGACTTAGCTTTATGATGCAATGCCTTTATGTTGTTGTTGTCCCTTTTACAAATGAATTCAATTATACTAGATGACTTTGATGATAAAGATATTCCTTAGTTTGAATTTTGAAGAAGAAAGACCTCTATCTTATAATAGTCATATTATATAAAGAGTTATGTCCCCTATGGTTGTGGGGTCACAAGGGGTTTAATGACTCCCACCAAAAAAAAGAGAGGACAATGTACAATTCGAGGGTTGCGTTGTAATGACATCATTATCTATTATCACTAGTTTCAAATCCACCATGAGAGCTTATGGATTTTGATGATATATGTTGGCTGAGTTTTGTTGAATAAAAACATAATCCCAATGTTTAGATCTACATATTAGATATTGCAATTAGCATTACAAATTAATGAGTCAGGTGGGTAAACTCAAACTCTGCCTCATCGACAACTCAATGAGCCGATTCTGATGTTTAGGTTAAATTAGATACGCAAGTCAACATTTTCGATCTCTGGACATCAGAAAAGATCTCAAACAGTCGGTTAGGTAGCTGGCTTTTGTCAACAAAAGGAAAGTTTGGCCACATCTTACCTAATACAAACTAGGTAAACATAAAATTCCAAAATGAAACGACAATCCAGCATTTTATATCTGACCTTCAGTTGGAACAGGGGCACTTTCTATGTTTTACGCGATACTTTGTTATTATTTTAGCACAAGGAAGGTTACATACTTCACTATCTCTGCAACGCCGTCCTCGAATCGAAGAAAGCGCCGAGCATTCCTTCTTAATATATTTGCATTGCTTCTGTTTTCGTTTTCTCCCACAGAAACTGTGTTCTTCACGGAAGTGATGCACCATGTGGGCTATATTCCAATCCGTATGTTAGAGAATAGAATATTTTTTTCCCTCTTGTATGAATCTGCTGATCTTGTGAGAATTGTTTCAATGGGGAACAAGATAGCCCAAGTAGCTTGTTTTAGGAAGATAATGAGCAAGTTTCAGAGGCTTGCCAATGCCCGTAAGGCAGTCAGATACGCCTTCTCTGCTAAGAAAAAGAAGATGCTTTATTTCGGAGGTGATTGTAATGAATATGAGCTTATTGATACCAGCCTTCCAATGGATGTCCCCAAGGGGCACTTTTCAGTGTACGTTGGAAGCGAACGCAGCCGGTTTATAGTTCCTATATCTTATTTGAATCACCCTCTCTTCCAATCTCTGCTGGAGAAAGCCAAGGAAGTGTATGGATTTCATCAACATATGGGACTCACTATTCCCTGTGAGAAAGAGGCTTTTGAATACATAATTTCGGTTCTGGAAAAGAAGGATTCCACAGTCGCAAATATGGAGTTGGAGGAGATAATGGAGCTGATACAAGCATAAATGGTATTTGATTTATCCCTGATTAAGTCGATTTTAATCCTACTTTGATATATACATAGATTACTCAGAATCCATAGATATGAGAATCCAGGGCATATAGAAACAGTTTTTGATATCTTCAACTATTTTAAAATTCTACTGTGAAACTCTTACTTTTAACATTTTTTTTAAGATCAGCTAACAGTTTATATTGGTATATTTTTCAAAACATTTTAAGTAGGATATATGCTCTTTTTTGGCTTGGATAAACGTTTTATTTTTTTGGTTTGTGTTTTTTATAGAAATTGATTTAAAATTGTTAATTTTTGTTGTTTAAATTGTATTTTTGAATGTATAAATGGATTCATAGTGCTGAAAAACTACTAAGACACTTGGATTATACAAACTTAACCAGTCAAATATGCACAAATATGCAGATCCAATCATTCCTCACAAAATTTCAGACAAAATCAAACTGAAAAAATCATCAGAAAACTAAAAAAAAAAATAATAAAATAGAACATTTATTTTTGGTGCACTAACATGTTATTTTTGTGCTTATTTTTTTTTTCGATGTCATTAACATAATCTTGCTTCCCTGTGGCATGTGATGGTACATGAACGTTTTACACAGAAATGTATTTTGAACGTAATAGGTTGTTGTAATAGCTATGTTCCACTGCGTGACAAAATATATGTACTATGATGTTCTAGGAATTTCCTATAATATATTAATGTTAGATACCTTCATCATGGATTTTAAAGCTATAAAATATTTAGCTTCTTTGATTGCCATAAGGAAAGATTATAAAATATTTAGTTTCTTTGATTGCCACAAGCAAAGATTATGAAAATATAGGGTGAAAAGCTAAATCGCAAGTACTTTCCCATTTGTACGAGCAGGCGATGTAAAGGTTATCTCGATACAAGACTGACTTGTAGGTGAGTGTTTGCAAAGATAGCGAGGATCTATAAGTGGCAAGATCAATGATTTACGATGGCAATTTAAAACACTGCGATCTCTGAAATCTTTTGGTATACTTTTTTCTGAACAACTTCAAGATTTTCTTTCAACTCATTTAACACAATAACGCTTTTGACTATCATTGACTTATTTGCAGGATTGTCGCTTCTTGACTCCTATGATATAATTATACTATGATGGCAATTATCCTATGGATACACTACCATCTATGAAATTTCCTCAAAAAGCAAATTATGACAGTTATATAGGACAATGATCTGATTACAGGATATTTTCAGTAGTCAATCATACAAATGACCTTCTTAAACACACAGACAATAATATATATATGGACAACCTGTAACTATTATTCTTGAAGTCCAAAATACAACAAAATTCACAGACATATAACAAAATGAAGACATAATCAAATCAATGATTTTTTCTCTTAAAATCCAAGAATGTTGAGAACCACTAATTTAAATTATGATACTCTGTTCTTATAATTGTTTCTTCATTAAATATTTTTTCATTAAATAATTTTACAATGCATGCTTTAAAACACATCGCAACACACAATAAATCTGTATATATATTAGCAAGAGTGAAACACAGCAGAATATTTCCCACATCTAAGAAACCGATAAAGGTAGTGCCCATAAGAACCACCGCTTATACCAATTCACAGTATTCTTCAAGAGGAAGCAACTACATTCAAAAAATGACGTCTTCCCATATACTTAACGATGCATCTGCTTTTATTTCTAAATTTTCATTGGTATGAGAGGAATAATGAAGCAATCTCCTGGTCATAATTGACTCTATTTCACTCCCAGCCGCCATCTGATTATTCTCATATCCTCTCTCCGAATGCAACCCTAAAACTAGATCGATTATTTTAAGTTTATGGAGCCCTGTGTTGACTCAGAAGACTGCGAAACAATTGGATGAAAAATTGAAGTTTGAATCCACTTTGTTCACAGTGGTTGACATATAACGACTTGCCTTTTGAAAACTCCAACAATATTTGGCAGCGATACAAAATTGTAGTGGATTTCACTCCAACAACAATCTGTTCACGCAGCTACACTCGCTCAAAAATACATTCCCACACATATGTATAGAGAATCAGCTCTAATGGCTATCACATCTTTTTAGGCACTCCTGGGATTAAGTTTAATTAAGTTTTGATACTAATTTAATAAATTTGGTAGACAGACATAATACACAATTATACATCAATAATATTTTTTTATTACAAATATTACACACAATATTACAAGTATATATAGTTGGAATTAGATCCAACTATCTCCAAACATAGAGATAATTGTTTATAGAATCTCTCAACTGCCTTTAACAAATTCAAACCAAATCCAAACCAATCCTATTGTAAACATTATTCCAACAAACATAACTTTCATTTAAGGTTAATAGGTCATGCAATTAACATATATGTATGTGGTTAATAGTATGTTCATAGTGTATTCATTGTAAGGCTGATTATAATTCAAGATTTGCACTCCGTTACAAAATAGACCACACCTCTTTATTCCACAAAGAGTAGGGGCTTTACAATGGAAATGTTGTCCATAATAATTTATATGACAATAAAAAAATTAATTAAAAATAAATAAATAATCACAAAACAGTAAATAAATAATCAAGTACATATATATAGACATGGCAACATCTATAAATTAAAATAATTTAAATCTATCTTAAATCTAGATCTATCAAGAAAAAGATCAAATTTAATAAGATGTAATTTTTTTTATCATTTAATATAATATAAAAGAATTACCAAATGACATAGAATTAAATAACATAAAATTACATGATAAAAAAATATTACACCATAAAAATGGAATATTTCTAATGTACATAAAAAAATGTGGTTTAAAATAGATTTAATATAATATAAAAGAATTACCAAATGATATAAAATTAAATAACATAAAATTACATGATAAAAAAAAATTACACCATAAAAAATGAAATCTCTCTATGTACATAAAAAAAAATGTGGTTTAAGATAGATCTAATTGTAAATAACTCTAATACCAAATATTTACATTTCCCTTATATTTATACATCTCATTGCGTTAAAAAAATAGTCATCAATATTAAAATTTAAAACCTACAAGCTTAAAAAATACACCATGTATTCTTTCATATTTTACTTTAAACCATAAAGTATCATATTTAGTAATCCAACAAGAGGAATAGAAGCAAAGCTTCAAGTCCCTCCCTTAGTAAATTGAAATATGTTATTTACAAATTCAACCATGTACCACTCTGACTTGTGAGAGAAACTTAAAGTGTGCGGAGTGGGCACCTACAGTGAAGAGTGGAAGTGAACAGTGGCAGGCGAATGACAAACAGGGTGGCAGTGAGGGTCAATGATAACCCTCACATTAGATGAATGATAACCCTCACATTAGATGAAGAATAACTAGTACAACCGCTAACTCGCGGCCGAAAGGTAGCAACTCAAAATGCGTGCCTCTAATATATTAAGAACATGTGTTTTCAATATAAAATATTTGTGGTAATCCTTTTGTGGTAATATGAAACGTTTCGTTGCATTAGGTGGATAAATTGAATGTGGTAATTATATATCCTTACAGTAATTTTTTAATGTGATTAGGTAATTGTTAAATAGTAAACATGTTAACGGATGCCTTGATAAATGCAAGAAAGTTATGAATAAAATGCAACCCTAAAACTAGATCGATTATTTTAAGTTTATGGAGCCCTGTGTTGACTCAGAAGACTGCGAAACAATTGGATGAAAAATTGAAGTTTGAATCCACTTTGTTCACAGTGGTTGACATATCACGCCTTGCCTTTTGAAAGCTCCAACAATATTTGGCAGCGATACAAAATTCTAGTGGATTTCACTCCAGCAACAATCTGTTCACGCAGCTACGCTTGCTCAAAAACTCACTCCCACACATATGTATATGTATAGAGAATCAACTTCAATGGCTATCACATCTTTTTAGGTACTCCTGGAATTAAGTCTGATTAAGCTTTGATACCAACTTAATAAATTTGGTGGACAGACATAATACACAATTATACACGGATAATATTTTTTTATTACAAATATTACACACAATATTACAAGTATATATAGTTGGAATCAGATCCAACTATCTCCAAACATAGAGATAGTAGTTTAGAGAATCTCTCAACTGCCTTCAATAAATTCAAACCAAATCCAAACCAATTCTATTGTAAGCATTATTCCAACAAACATAACTTTCATTTAAGTTTAATAGGTCATACAATTGGCATATGTATATGTGATTAATAGTATGTTCATAGTGTATTCATTGTAAGGTTGATTATAATTCAAGATTTACACTCCATTACAAAATAGATGACACCTCTTTATTCCACAAAGAGTAGTAGGGACTTTACAATTGAAATGTTGTCCATAATAATTTATATGACAATAAAAAATTTAATTAAAAATAAATAAATAATCATAAAATACTAAATAAATAACCAAGTACATATATATATAGACATGACAACATCTAAAAATTAAAATAATCTAAATCCATCTTAAATCCAGATCTATCAAGGGAAAAATAAAATTTAATAAAGTGCAATCTTTTTTTTTATCATTTAATATAATATTTAATATAATATGAAAGAATTACCAAATGACATAAAATTAAATGACATAGAATTACATGATAAAAAAAATTTACACCATAAAAAAAATGAAATCTCTTTATGTACATAAGAAATGTGGTTTAAGATAGATCTAATTGTAAATAGCTCTAATACCAAATATTTACATTTCCAATATATTTATACATCTCATTGCATTAAAAAAATTGTCATCAATATTAAAGTTTAAAACCTACAAGCTTAAAAAATACACCATGTACTCTTTCAGTACTCTTTCATATTTTACTTTAAACCATAAAATATCATGTTTCGTAATCCGACAAGAGGAATAGAAGCAAAGCTTCAAGGCCCTCCCTTAGTAAATTGAAATATGTTATGTACAAATTCAACCATGTACCACTCTGACTTGTGAAAGAAACTTAAAGTGTGCGGAGTGGGCGCCTACAGTGAAGAGTGGAAGTGAACAGTGGCAGGCGAATGACAAACAGGGTGGCAGTGAGGGTCAATGATAACCCTCACACTAGATGAAGAATAATAAATGAAGGAGATCTTCTCATATTAATATCAACAATACAACGTCGTTGGGATCTCCATATGTTCAAATATGTTTCATGGAGTATAGAAGAAGGATATGTTCAAAGTTTTTTCATGGAGTATAGAAGAACGAGCAATATGTTGGTTTTCAACACGTGCATAGAGAAAATTGCTTGTGTTCTTTCCATTTTTTGTTTTTTCATTGATGGAATTGGTGGTAAGGGTCATTGATGGAAATGGTAGTAAGCGAAGCAATAAACCTTCAACCAGAAATCGACCCCCGAGTTATTAGCATGAGATAAATACCATGTCGTTAGGGTTTCTTGTCATCAATTCATTATTCAAATGAAGATCACGTGTTTCAATAAACGAGCACACAAATCATCGTATTCAACCATGAAGCAAAGTATCAGCAGAATCCCAGTGATGAATTATCAATTTTTACATGAGTCGTTTGGCTAGTTTAGTAAGTTGTTTTGCTCAACTTAGCATCAATCTCCTGAAGGGAATATTTAGTTAACGCTAGGTGTCTTTTATGAGAGTGATCAATAGATTTAATGGACAACTAACATAAAGAGAAATTGTTTCCAACAATGTCAAAGAAAAATAAAATGATCCTCGGATAGTTTGAATATACTCAAACCATGGTTTATTTGGCATATATTAGAAAATATTTTCAACACCCCTTATCATTTGTTATCGTTCTAAGCAGTGTTAGACCCCGAACAGAGCAAATAAGTGACTAAATTTGATCCATTCCCTGGTCGAACATCTGAAAGAGGCAGCCATAAACATTTAAGCACAAAATTTCTCCAAATTTAATGCCCTTTTGAACTTACCAATTGCTTGTTTCGTTTATCCATAATAAAAAAATTAGAACCCTGACTGTCAAATGATTAAAGAGTTAAGTGCAGAAAATTACTGGCATCCATTTAGTTTCTTAAACGAATTGCACCAGCTCAAAAAATTAGTTTGAATGAACAGTGCATAACTTCAACCATGGCCAATATTTAACAAGTTCTCAACAAAATATCATAAAGCAATTAGTCAATATATTGTTCCATAGAAGGTAACACGAGTAAACACTTCTTAAACCCTTTAAGCAGAAGAGAAAAACAATATTTCCAACACATAATTACGACACTTTCTCCATCATTTTTTTTAACAGTGTGAATTATGAAAACATTCCACGTTTGACTGATCAAACATTGAATACTATCCAAACTAATAGTTGAAGGTTCAATATACGACTTGTGTTTGGGGTAGGTTTTGCCCGCATGTTCCTAGCTCATTCTGGTGGAGGTATCTTGGGTTAAGCGACATAAATATTAGTAGCAGGAGAAACAATGATGTGCAGGTTTTATAATTGATTTTATAACGCAGTGGAAAGAATAGATGTATCAGCCCACATGCCATCCACCCCAGCTATCTCAGCCGTCATCCTATCCAGCCATCTAACCCATCAATCGATCCATGCGACCCATCAATGCATTCTTCGATCAATCTTGAGGGAGGGCATACTTCTTTTCGTACCTCTCCCTTCTAAAGTAAGTGGGGTTAACTGCGCTAAGGCTAACTAATGAAAATCAAATCAAGTCATTCTCCATGCTAGAACAAGTTTCATTTCTCCAAACCACAAGTTTCAATAATTATGTCATATTATATTTAAAAATTGATTATTATATGATATTTATGTGGCAGGCATGCTTTGGGAAGCGGCTATGGCAGTTAGGAGTCTCTAGCATCAGGTCATTGTGCAGCTACATGGAAGGCATGCCGTAGGCCACTACCATAATTGCTAGGAGTATGTCATCGGGCAAGGGCTCCCTGCGCCTAGTTCAATTCTCTGAATTTTTCTGCTTCGGATTTAGAATTTCACAACGCGACGATATCGACAAATTTGCGCAACATTTTACTATATATTTCTGAAAGGCGAATAAACCAGTAATTGCTGCAAGGTTTGCAAATGTGCACCAATTTGCTAAATTTGAGGGCAATGGAAAGCGTTTTGCAGAGATTTGAGCTAATTTGTGTGATGTAGGACCTTATTCGAACAAATTTCGAAAAAAATTGCAGAATTTTAGAAAAGGAGATCACATCAGCAGTTTTTCCAAGAATCTGAAAACTTCAAGAAATTTTCAGAAAAGAAGAGGCATTGTGTATAGATACACAACATTTTACTATATATTTCTCAAAGACGAAGAAATCGGTAATCACTGCAAGGTTTGCACATATTTTATTTTAATTTCCAAAAGCTCAACGAAACGTGCACGAATTTGCTAGATTTGAGGGAAATGGCAAGCAATTTGCAGATATTTGAGCTAATTTGCGTGATGTAAGCCCTGATTCGAACAAATTTCAAAAAACTTTGCAGAATTTCAGAAAAGGAGATCGCAACAACAGTTCTTCCAAGACTCTGAAAGCATCAAGAAATTTTCAGAAAAGAAGAGGCGTTGTGCATAGATACGGTGAATTTTGGAAGAAAGAGTACGAAATGTACTTAAATTTGACAATATTTAGAGATGAAATAAAAAAATATTTGTCGGACTGAATCGTGTAACTATGACTGTTCATTGCTAAGAAAAGCATAAATGTACCTCTGGTTTTTTAAATTTAATGATATTGCAGAAATGTGAACCGACTTGCACAAAGACGCGCAACAGTGGATGAAATTTGCGAATGATTAGATATGTAGAAGGTCAAATTCAAATAAAGTTGAAAGTTTAAGATCACCGGAGCTAACTAGGTTAATTGCAATTAAATTCTTATGTTTTTGTCCGCGAACTAAGTTAATTATATTGTTTACTAAACATTAGGTTTAGTTTATGGTTTTTATAACGCATAAATGGAAATATTAATTATGATATGGATTTTATTCAAATGTTGGGTTGTACTCAGACTTTGGCACCTTGAAGGAACAATGGATGGAAATCTCAATTCTGTTGTAAAACAGATACCCCTACACTTCAATTTTACATGGAGGTTGACAATCCATCCTATTCGAATCAAATCCATGATGCATGATCCAGAGCTAGCATCTTTCATATGAACTTATATAAAACAAACGTATAAAAGGTATGCTTACTTGCAGAGTTTTTGTAAAAGAGATGAACTCTGATTCATTTTAATGAAAGCTATCAAACATCAACTCTTATTCGTTTTAATGAAAGCTATCATATTCGATTTACTGAAAACTATCAAATGGTGAGCATATAAAATGAGTTTAGTTGAAATTATGAAAGTCTACATATAAAATAAATTCACAAATTCACACAACTTTGCTCTTTTCAATCTTGCAGGTAGAAATTTCAATGTTGCAGGTAAAAAAAACAATTCGAATCAAATCCACAATGTTGAACTAACAACGTTCGTATGACTTTATATGAAACAAATGTATAAAAAGTATGCTTACTTGCAGAGCTAACAACGTTCATATGACTTTATATGAAACAAATGTATAGAAGGTATGCTTACTTGCAGAATTTCTGTAAAAGAAAATATGAAGATTTTTGTATAAAGAAATAATAAATCAACTCTTATTCGTTTAAATGAAGGCTATCAAACATCAACTTTACTCTGATTCATTTTAAAAAAAGATATCAAATAGTGAAAGCTATCAAAGAGTGAGCACATAAAAAGTAAGCATATAAAAAGAATTTAATGGAAATTATGAAACAACTTACATATAAATATGGAAATTATGAAACAACCTACATATAAAAAAAATCACACATTTCATGCTCTTTTCAATCTTGTAGTAGAAATTTCATGCTCTTTTCATTCTTGCAGGTAGAAATTTCAATGTTGCAAGTAAAAGCAACACACAAAGAACTAGTTGGAGTGCAAAATAATCATTTACACATAGCACATGCTACTAATTGTAGAGACAGTTGGAGTGCAATTGTAGAGACAGTTGGAGTTCAAAAGACTCAGTTGCATAGAGCATATGCTACAATTAGTGCAAAAGAAGCTGGAGGTAACATAGCTTTGACAACCTCCATGGCCTCACACTTTCTATGTCTGTTGGAAGAAATAGAAGTTGATACAACATGCAAGTTACAACTCAACTACACATTGTTTGGACACGACAACATAGTTGTACACCTCATCACAATATAAAATTAATCCTAAATTACCTAGGATATGGTAACAAAAAAAGGCATAAACATTTGTTTATGAAGTAATGTTAACTTCAAAGATAACATTAATTCGAAGATAACATTAATTCACTTCAGACAATGTATAACATGATGCACTTTAATGCAGTCTTGAATTGATAATATTTGAAACCAAATATTTCACTCTTGCTTAGATATGAGGTCAAATAAGATCTCAAAGTAAAAACTTAAGCTTAAAAATAAAAACTTAAATTGAAAAATCATATGATTGTTTCAAAACTTTGATTAAATGGTGAATATGCATGAAAAGATTAATAAATAATTGAAAAACCAATTACTAATAATCCCTATAACCCAAAGGGTAAGGACTAATAACTATTGATAATATTATACATCAATATAAAAAAATGTAGATTATTTATGCATAAACTCTCATGTTTCCGTATAACTATGGATATTCCTACCTATTCATATAAAAACTAGACATTATTCATGCTTATTCTCTTTTTCCCTAACTAACTGCTCCGTTATTCTTTTATTATTACATAACTTGTCACTGTAATATGCTTATTGTGAAAGTCATATGTAATGTCCTTATCCACCAATGTACATTATATAGTGTTGATAATAACGAAAACAACAACAAAGAGAAAAAACAAAAAAAATATAACAAAGAGCAAAAACATGGTTGGTGCAAATTGCTTTTTCCAAATAAGAAGAATACGTCTCTAGTGTTTCTCTATTAATGTTAAAATTACCAAATAAGAAGAATACGTCTCTAGTGTTTCTCTATTAATGTTAAAATTACTAAATTGAGTAATAATTTTTCTTTGTATTTGATTGGATTATTATAAATGGGGATACCCATTTTAATACAAATTTCAATCTAACATATTTCCACTAATATAATGATGAGTCATTAATATATCTAATACGCGCCTCTCCACTAACATAATGCACTAACATAATGATGATTCATCAATATAATTAAGTAACAAGTCTCATCTAAGTTAGTGATGTGTTATTGACGAGCTTACCAAAAAAAGGGCATGTATAACTTATAAGTTTTTTCCCAAATCTAACTCCAATCTTTTACTAATCATTTATTGCCCGGGGTAAGTACCGTAATGACTAGCACAATCCCTTATTATTAGGACTTTCCTCTCCCTTGGTTGGGGTAGTGAGTTGCTCAATAACCCATCCTACACCGGCACCTGAGGAAATCGGTATAAAAGGGCAAGAAATTAGTAGTGATGTAAGGGGTAGTGATGTCACGAAGACTAGAACAACTAAAGCGAGAGAAGATTTGATAAATTACAGAATACTATTACTAATCATTTATTGATAAACTACAAATAAAAGTAGATTTGACAATACAAAACTAGATTTTATTAACATATTGAAAAATGGATAGCATATAGAATCCAAGAATAGAAACAACTACACACCACTCGATTGGTGCTACCACATTCTCTCCCTTCTCAAGTAATGTGCCCTTAACATAATGATATAGATCAACATATGTAATGGTTGATGCCTACTAAATAGTTGGTTAGGATCTCTTTATGCCATTATTACTATGTTGATCCTCGTGGTTTTTTTATATTAAATAAAGTTTACTATGACAACTTTGTTTTCTTTATATGATATAAAGTTTATTATGACAATTTTGTTGGGACGGGGAGTTTAGTCTCGGAGAATGTTTTTTTTTTACTGATTTTAAAGAAGGAAACTTATTTTTAAATGTAGAAACCTTGATGAATCTTACAAATCCTTCATATGTCATCAATAAAATATTTGACTATATTTTTGTAAAAATATTCAAATTTCTAAGCATTTTACATAGTTTTATAAAATTTTGGCAATTTTTAAGGTAAAATCATTTTATCCTATAGAATTTGGGCGAATCATTTTTAAAATAGTGAATCGTTTTTTAGGAAAAACCATGGAAAATTAGCCCATGAACGAAATTTAGCCCCTAAAATCATCCCTACAAGTCTCTTATTTTCTTTTTAATAGGTTTAATAATTACATCCTTTAATAAATCACAAAGCCCACAAAAGATTTTTCATTATATACTTAATAAAATGTTTATCTTTTTCTCTCTTATTTTCTTTTTAATAAGTTTGATAATTACATCCTTTAATAAATCACGGAGCCCACAAACAATTTGTCACTATATACTTAATAAAGTGTTTGTTAAGGAGAGGAATATTGTCATGAATGAAAAGATGGGAGATATTTCTAACATTGTCTAAATCCTCTTTACAAGGATATCCATCATGAAAAGATGGGAGATATTTCTAACATTGTTTAAACCCTCTTCACAAGGATATCTATTATATATAGGAGGATACCAAATATCAGCAACTACATCTTTTCCCATTCCAAAATGTTTGTTCTTGTTTTTTTATGGACAATTGATAACAATGACTTTTGATGTCATAGTTGTTTAGCAAGGTGGGAAGATCAAATTTACAATTTTTTTTGTTTGTTTGTGAAATATGCATCTCTTTTTAGTATTTGTCTTTTCTCATAAAATATCCTTATATGAAAATTCATAAGACTCGGATTTTCTTTTCTTT
>CBVK0101469385.1:0-14446 GCA_900067695.1 Picea abies | reverse complement strand
AAAGCTGCAGCTTCTTCCTTAAGCTCCTCAGGGTAGTGCCCTAGATTCCACCTTTGCCAGGAGAGGTGGGGATCATCGTTCCAAAGAGAGATGTCCCAGAGAGTCTTGAGATTGTTGGCAGAAAGCCACTTTCCAATGTTCTGAATGTCCCTGAATCCTTTGAGAGGGGGATCACCCAGAATAGAATCCTCTAGAATTCGAATTTTTGCCCCGTTTCCCGGAATCCAGGTAAGGTTGGCTTGGAACAAGGAAAGTGCTCTAATGCAGAGGAGGAAGATTGGAGAACCCTTCGTTCCTTTGGGAGGCCTTTCTAGGCAGCGATCTCGATCACCTCGAAAATATTTTTTCCTGAGGACTTGCTTGGTCCAGCTCTTCCGATCTCACTTGAGATTGTTGGCAGAAAGCCACATTCCAATATTCTGTATGTCCCTAAAACCTTTGAGAGGGGGATCCCCCAAAATAGAGTCCTCTAGAATTCGTATTTTTGCCCCATTGCCTGGGATCCAGGTGAGATTGGCTTGGAATAAAGGTAGAGCTCTCATGCAGAGGAGGAAGATTGGAGAGCCTTTCTTTCCTTTGGGAGGCCTTTCTAGACAGCGGTCTCGCTCCCCTCGAAAGTATTTATTCCTGAGGACTTGCATGGTCCAGGTTCGTTTGCCGGTTATCATTTGCCAGAGCAGTTTGCAGCCCATTGCTAGGTTGTGAGCAGCTACGTCCTTTATATTCAGCCCTCCTTCCAGCTTGGAAGCCTTAACCTTAGCCCAGCTAATCAGGTGAAGCTTTTTCGCGTTATTCTTACCTCCTTCCCAGAGGAAGCGCCTCAGCAGGGTATCAATTCTGGTTGTGATTGATTTGGGGGCAAACAAAACAGAGCACTGATAAATGGGAAGGCTAGAAAGGACAGAATTCATAAGAACAACTTTGCCGGCTCTGTTTAGCCAATTAGCACCCCAGGCTTGGATTTTTTTTTGGAGCTTATCCACCATAGGCATCCAATGTGCCACCAAAGCCCTGCCTTTAAAAATTGGGACTCCGAGGTAGGTGAATTTGTCCCATATTGAGAGGGCTTCCATGTTGAGGATCCTGCCAATGTTTTGCATTTCCTGAAATGAGCTGTTCCACCCGTAGATCTTGCACTTATTGTAATTGATTTCACTGCCAGAGCAGTTGGTATAGATATCTAGTTCCGTTTTGAAGTTGCTTGCTGTTTTGGTGCTAGCCGCTCCCAGGAGGAGAGTATCGTCGGCAAACTGAGCGTGGCTTATTTCTTTGGTGGAGATGGTGATTCGAATTCCCGGAAGAGATCTGTGGATGAGGCAGCTTTGAAGTTGGTAACTCAGGACAGCAGCTTGTATGACATACAACATTGGGGACATTGGGCAGCCTTGTCTTATCCCCCGAGAGGCTTGAAAGAACTTGGCGGGGCGCCCATTGATCAAGGGGGCAATCCAGGGAGCGGCAATGCAAGCTTTGATCCATCCTGTGAATTTTGGCGAGAACCCGAATTGCTCCATTACAGTGAGCAAGAAGTCGTGCCTAACTCTATCAAAGGCACTTGCCAGATCCAACTTGACAACCATTCCTCTCTCTCGATTCTTACTGCTGGTGTGGATGGCTTCCTGGACTAAGATTATGTTATCCAGAATTCGTCGTCCATGGACGAAGCCTCCCTGATTTTCCGGGATCAACTTTGGGAGAATTTTCTTTAGCCTATTAGCGATGATCTTAGTAATTATTTTATACCCAATATTGCACAAGGAGATTGGTCTGAACCTGTTAAAAGATTTAGCTCCTTTTTCCTTTGGGATCAACGCAAGGAAAGAAGAGTTGGTACTGCCTCCCAATTTATTACAGACCTGGGATTTCCTAACCATTTTGCAGAGATCTTTCTGAATAATATCCCAGCACTGTGTGAGAAAGCGAGTTGTGAATCCGTCTGGCCCCGGGGCCTTGTCAGGATGCATCCTGAACACTGCTTTTTTTATTTCCTTGTCGCTGATCGGTCTGTTCAACATGATGTTGTCATCGTCGTTTATCAATGAAGGTACCTCTGAGATTGGGTAGGCAAGAGGGTCCGAATGATCCGTGGTTTCTGCAGTATAAAGGTCTTTGAAATAATTATAAGCGACTTCCTTAATGCTGTGGGCATCGTTGTAGACTTGCTCCTGCCAGTGGATTTCCTCTATGGAATTATAATTTTCCCTTGCCTGGGCGTGCTTGTGAAAGAATGCAGTATTCTTGTCACCATCCTGCAGCCAGAGAGCCCTAGACTTCATTCTCCAGTAGACTTCTTCATCTCTGCATGTTTTGTGCAGCTTACTTTGCTTCTCTGCTTCCTGATTAAGAAGAGTCTGGGTAATGGGGGCCACTTCCAAGACTTGTTGATGCAGTTCCAACGTTTCCTGAGCTCGGGTTCTCTCCTCCATGGGGGAAGCTTGCTGTTTGGCCCACTGTTTAAGAGAGGCTTTCAGCCGCCTGAGTTTTTCCTCCCACACAAAGAAAGGAGAGCCATTGACAGGGGTTTCCCAGGAGCGCTGGACCAGGGTTACAAAGTTTAAATGGGCAGGCCAGAGCGGGGAGAATTTGAAAGGAATGGGCCCTAGCGAGGCACCTGGTCGAATTGAGAGGGCGATAGGTTTGTGATCAGAAGTGTAGTGCGGAAGAAATTTAGTGGAAGCTCTCAAGCCTAGGGTAAGGAAGGAGGACTGAATTAGGAAACGGTCCAGTCTAGCTGCTATATGGCCAGGGCCGACCCTTTTGTTTGTCCAGGAGAATTTACCATTGGATGGGATAATGTCTTCCAATTCCCATGCTGCCATCAGGTCTTCAACTACTTCTCTGAAGGGGTCTCGAACAATAGACCCTCCTTTCTTATCGGAGAGCGAGAGTGTGACATTGAGGTCCCCTGCTATTACTAAATTTTCTGTATAGTGATTGTTGAGAAACAGAAATAAAGAATCCCAACATTCTTTTTTCTCATTGGGTAGCACAGGAACATACAGATTAAAGAGACTAACCTGGCGTCCAGTACCTTTGTGGATCAAATTTGTGAAAATCCAGTGCATTGTACTTATTGCTTCAATGAGCTCCAGTTTAGTCGAGTCCCAAAAGGTTGCAAGGCCTCCCGAAGCTCCTCTTGCGCTGACTGCTGATCCTGGTCCCTTCTTCCAGAATGAGGGGCTTAACCTTAGAAGATCAGCCTCCTCCATTTTCGTCTCCTGGATGAGGAGGACTTCAGGGCGTTCCAACCTTACAATGTCCCGTAAGGCTTCTTCTTTTATTTTGCCGCCTAGGCCTCTGCAGTTCCAGGAGACGTACTGCATTATTTGTTTGGGAGGGGGGGGGGACCACCTTTCGGTGTTTTCCCCGGCTTAGCTCCTGATCTTGTTTGGGACATCTCGGGCATAGTTAGCTGGATGCTTAGAGCTATTTCTTTGTTAGCTTGGTCTTCTCTTCGTTTCTTTTCCGACTTTCTACCACGCTTTGGTTGCTCCGGGGATCCCTTTGGACTGCTGACTTCATCTATATCCTCATCCTGTACCTCGTTGTCGTCAGTAGATTTCAGGCTTATATGCTCGCTATTCTGATTCGGTAGTTTGACAGGGGACTTTGGAATATGAGTGACAGAGGGAGTTCCTTTCCCGTTGGTGGCAGTAGGATTAGGGGGAAGTTGGGGGCCTTCTGTGTCCTTGTGCACTTGACTGTCCTTGAGGTTATCCTGAGTTCTTTTATCCTTACTTCTTGCATTACTTGAATTTTTACTTCGTTTGACCTTTTGCCAACCTTCTGCATCCTCTTTACCACTGGTTTGGAGTTTGGGGCAGTTCCTTTGGAAATGGCCGTGCTCCTGACAATTCCGACATTTGAAAGGCAAGTGTTCATAATCCAGTTTCTGGAAGTGGGTCCAATTTCCAATGGTTAGCTTGACTGCCTCTGGGAGCCCTGCTTCCAAGTTGACTTCCACACATATTCTAGCGCAGCTGTACTGTCCTCGGTTATCTGCTCTGTCTATATACCTACCAACCCCGTTCCCTATCCTTTGCAGAGAATCTGAGTCCCAGCAATGCATCGGGAGGTTAGGTAGCCTGACCCAGACTGGCACTTCTTTGGGAGTATCCATCATGGGATCAAAATCGGGGGACCACTTGTTCAGATATAGACCTTGAGAGCCCATAAAGTAGGGGCCGTTCCTAAAGATTAGGTCGCGATCCTGTTCCGAGATGAATTCGAAAACGAAGAACCCTCTGCCTACAGGGTAGCAGGTGACTCCCTGTGACAGATTCGGTTTCCAGTTTCTCTGGATCCAGTCGTCAGTGGTTTTAGCTGATGGCCATAGGCCCATGAACTGACCCACGAGACCCCGCTGAGCTAATGCCAGGGCGATCTGCATTGGTTTCTCATCAGGGAGGGCTATTTCGGGAATATCCTCAAGTTTTTTGATGAATTTCGGAATGGCAGGGGCCATCGATTTCTTCCCACAGCTCGTAACCAGCCTTTCAAAGGCATCTTTACACCGATTCGGCGGAGGAGGGGCCGAGCCCCCACCCCCTGACGCCTCCATGGCCTCTCAGACGAGACGCAATCTCAAAACCCTAGGACCGCCGATTTCGCTCGAAAAGGTCCTCATCAGATGCCAGGAAATGAACCTATCCCTAAGTCATGAAAAATGAAAAATGTTGCTAATTGAAGGAGTGGTTCTAGGACATCATGTTTTGTCTGAAGGAATAAAAGTCAATCCTGCAAAGATTGAGGTCATTATTAGACTTCCACCCCCAAAGAATCAGAAAGAGGTGAGAAACTTTCTTGGACATGCTGGATATTACCGGCGGTTTATTGAAAATTTTACAAAGATTGTTGCACCTATGTTTGGATTATTGATAAAAGATGTTGATTTTGTTTAGACTGAGCATTGTCAAACTGCCTTTGAAACCCTAAAAGCTAACCTGTCTATGGAACCAGTTCTTAGAGGGCCTAATTGGACTCTCCCATTTCATATATCCATTGATGCCTCTGACACCGAAATAGGAGGGGTATTAGGGCAGAAAGAAGACCAACATTCCTATGCCATTTATTTTATAAGCAAGAGCTTGTCCCCTGCCGAGTTGAACTACACAATCACCGAGAAAGAGTTCTTGGCAGTTGTTCATGTTATTAAGAATTTTTGTCATTATATTACAGTTTGTGAAGTATTTGAACACACTGATCATTCCGCCATTAGGTTCCTCATGAATAAACCTATAACTAATGGTCGAGTGACTAGGTGGATCTTGTTATTACAAGAATTTAATATTACTGTGCTTGACCGACCTGGAAAGGATAATGTAGTAGCCGACTTTCTTTCCCGAATAAAGAATGAGGATGATGACATCCCTGTAGATGATAGTTTCCCAGATGAGCACCTCTTTGCCCTCTTTGTCAATACCCCATGGTTTGCAGATATGACAAACTATCTGGCTACTAGGAAGTTACTGTCTTATTTGTCACCTCATGAAAAGCGGAAAATTATTACACAGAGTTCTAATTACTCTTGGGTTGGTCATGATTTTTTTCGCACAGGTCTTGATTTGATTATTCATAGATGTGTCTGAGAGGACGAGGTCTCTGAGATACTACGAAGTTGTCATGATGGACCATGTGGTGGCCATTTCTCTGACAAATGCACAACATATAAGGTATTACATTCAGGTTACTATTGGCCTAGAATTTTCAAAGATGCTGCTAAGTATGTGAGAAATTGTGATAGTTGCCAAAGGATAGGTAGACCTACATCATCTGACGAAATGCCTTTGCAGGCCCAAGTTATGATAGAACCCTTCGAAAAATGGGCCCTCAAATTTGTAGGACCAATTTCACCCATGTCCTGTAGGAAGAACTATATTTTGGTTTGTATGGACTGTGTCACCAAATGGGTAGAGGCAAAATCTCTATTCAGGGCCACAGAGAAGTCTGTTGTCGAATTCATCTATGAAGACATCTTTACCCGCTTCGGTGTCCCTCATGAAATTGTTACCGACCAAGGCACTCAATTCACTTCCAAGCTAATGAAAGAGATAACAGAGAAACATGGGATTAAACATTGTAAATCTTTTCCATACCACTCGCAAGCCAATGGTCAGGTAGAATCCACAAACAAAGTTCTGGAAGTCATCTTGACCAAGACTGTTCAGTTACATCACCGAGATTGGGTTGATAGGCTCCCAGAGGTTTTGTGGGCATATCGAACTACCTGGAGAAATACCACTGGGCATACCCCTTATGAGCTAGTGTATGAGAAACAAGTACTTTTACCAATAGAATTCCAGGTAAGGACCTTCTGTATTGCCGCAGAATTAGGATTGAACCTGGATGAGGCTCAGAAGCAACGAGCCCTACAATTGAATGAATTGGATGAAATCATGCAAGATGCCATCCAACGAACAATATTGGTCCAAAACCAGAGGAGCAAGTGGCATGACAAGTTTATTAAAAAGAAACACTTCCACCTAGTGATTGGGCCCTATTGTTTGATTCCCGGTTCAAAAACTTCAAAGGCAAACTTACCACTTGTTGGTTGGGCCCTTACGAGGTAGGCACCGTATATGACAATGGAGCTGTAAAAATTAAAACAATTGACGATGGACAAGTCTCCTTTGTGGTAAATGGACATCGACTTAAGTTTTATCATAAACCCATTTCCAGAGAAGATTTTCTACAGGTCATGTCAGCTGACAAGGCACTGGCCTTAGTAGATGGGGAAGTTCCCCCTTGTTCTTGAAAAATTTTCTGAGTTTCCTACTGTATCTATGTAAATAGTTTTTGTATTTTGTTAATAAGGAAATTCTAAGAGGTTTCTGTAAGTAATTATTTCACCGGGAGTACATAGTTTCAAGGATCTTTCATCAAAACATTGTTATAATTGAATTTTGTGTTTGCTAAAGCATCAAATGAATATTGACTTACTATAATTAGCCATGTTTTTGCAAAAAATATCATTTTTTAAGGCATTCTAAAGCAGTTGCTCTTGAAACTCTTCACCACTGTATAAGGAAGTGATACCATAACTATCAAGCCTAGAGGTCTCTTGTACAGTTTTTCCAAGAAACATAAGTAAGTAAGTCAAGTGTCTTTATCAAAGACTAACAGGGAGGTCTCATTAGCAATTAGTCATGGAAACATCATCATAATTACAAAAGAAGACAGTGAGTTGAGCCTAGAGATACTTTTATGTTCTTCCTCAATGGTACCATCCACTACACACTAAATAGCTTGATTATATCATATATTTAGATAGGCCACGTCCTCTTAAGTATCCCTTACATCAGGGCAACCACTAAACAATATAATAGAAATTCATCCTCTAATAAATACCATCCCAATTGAAAAAAAAGAAGAAGAAGTTGTTTCAGAGTTGTTCCCCCATCTTCTTGCATAAGCAATCTTATAATAAAATCTTAAAGGATGGAGGGCCAGTCTCTTAGGGTTTAAGAGGCTAACCCACCGGGATACTGAACAGTTCTACTGGCAGTGGGTATCGGCCTGTGGTATGACTAGGTAAACCCGTCGGAGTATTGAACAGGCTTGCTGGCAGCAGGGCCTTCTACCTAGCGAGGATGATAATCTGACAAAAGTAAATAATAAATCTAAACTTGTCATGATGTACGACATTACTTGCAGACAAAGTTGACATGAAGTATGTGTGGTTTAGCTAAGGTTAATGAATCTCATAAACTTGCCATCGGGGAATGACTCTAAGACTATCTTGAAACTCTCTTACCTACCTCTTCTTATCTATATATAGGATCTCTTATCCTATGGGTGGGGCCATATCCTAACTGTCTCATCGGACCAATATGTTAAATTTCATCTTTACACTTGACATACTATAAATCTCCAGCTATTGGGGGATACTGACTAGTTTCCTATACTTTTGATTGTGAGGTGTTACAATACTTAGGTGTGGGGGAGGGGTTCATGAGCTGACAAATGATCATTGCCTAGAGAAAGGAGTCTTTGCAAGAATTTTTGTATTGTTACCATGATACATGTTATTACATTGATAGTCATGTTATTTTTAAATGCTTAACTCCTGTGTGCTATACATTACTGAACTCATGCTTAACAGACCATTCTTTATTGGTTATCTTCCATTACAAGTTGCATACTGTAGGTTTGACAATACATGTTTTATGCTTGCTATAGCCCGTTTATTATAGGTTTTGACACTATATGTCATATACAAAAAGAATGAGTAAGCATGGAGCAATCTGCCTCTGCTCATTAACCACTATGGTTGTCAACTTCAAAATTGCAAGTTGTCCATTAAAAGAGGTGAAAATGCACTTAACACAGGGGTACTGGATGAAGTACCGGATGAGGTGCCAGATGAAGTGCTGATGCAATGTCGTTTAAAGTGTCGTTTGAAGTTCCATTGCATTGCATACCAGTAACTATCCTAGATTCCAGGGAACTAGAATTCAATCACATTTAATTAAATTTGTTATAGGCATTGATTAAAAGATGCCTCATATGGTTATGATCAAATGTCTAAGTCAAAAGACTTGGACATTGATCTAAGTACGCACCACTCCATTGCTCTCAAGCTTTCCATCAAATTCGAATCTCCCACATATGGCACCTCGTGCGCACATGTGGGCAACGTCCTCCACCATAAGATCATCCAAAATCAGGCTGGGCATTCTATTGTTTCATTTTCCCTTGCCATTTTCTCTACCCTGCGTTAAGGAATCGCACCCAACCTCTACCAAATTCACCCTCTGTTCTAATCGCACTCAGACTATGTTAAACCTGTGCCATTTCTTGGCTTGTTTGCACCCTTGCTTGGTAAAATTTGCCCTCTATTCCAATTGCACTCATACCGTGCCCAATTTGTGTCTCTGTGTGGCTTGATTTCACCCTTGCTTGGTGAATTCAAACCCTTTCACAATGCCCAAGCGATACAAACCCTCCTCCTATGCATACTTGTCTGCCATTCCAGAATTTGCACAGTGTAGGGAAGTGTTCTTGCATGATGGATGGGATCCATTTCTGTCGAGTTTGCAAGGACATGATGACAGTCTTTCTATGCAATTTGCAGTTGGTTTTGATGGCAGGATAACACATGTAGGGTCTCTCAATTTTGCAGTCACAGAAGACTCAATTGCTGTTGCAACAAATCTTCCAAGAATGGGAGATAGGTGGTTCAAGAATCATCAATTGTCGTGCTCAAGTTACAATAGGGTGTTTAAGCCCGAATTCGAGAGCATTTTAGGAGCGAAAGGGTATGCTAAGGAGTGGATAAAGCCAGAATTGGTCAATCTCCTTATCGTCATCACACGGTTAATTACATGTGAAGGTAGATACTCCACCTTCAAAGCTTGTCATTTTAGATTGCTGGCTCATTTTCTGTTCAATAAACCTTTAAACTTTCCTTTTTATTTTATCAAAAGCTTGGAGAAAATGTCCTCTCAAGTGAGGAAAAATGTGACCAACCCCCACAATAGTCTCTTCCACCACGGTTTGATCAAACTCCTCGTTCTTACCGAACTAGAGAAGCAGGGGCAAAGTTGGGATGCCTTTATCTACCAATTTGCAAATCCTCACTTGACAGTTAAGACCGGCAAAAAGCCACTTAGCCTAAAAACTATCTCTCCATCCAAGCCTCACTCTCCAAAAACTCCAAACTCCCTTGCAAAAACTCCCTCTTTGCCAGAACAATACCAAAAGCTTGTTGATATTCCTACTTCTTCATCGGGGAAGAAGACCAAGAACAAAGACCAAAAGAAGTCTATTGTTGACCCCCCAATGCCTTCATTTTCTCTTGATCCTACACCTAAGAAGCCCCAAGAAGTAATGCAGCAAGACTTTCCCATCATTCCCACAAACAAGAGAGGAGCCAACCGATTTGGTAAGGGACCTTTTCGGAAGAGTACCCGGAACATAAGAACCAAGCCTTATGCCAAGCCTCCACCTACTTTGGATCCTATCCAAGTATCCTCCGACCTTGAGAGCCCTCATAAGCAACCTAGAGAAGTCTCTACGGATGGATTAGAGCCACTAAGGAAAACAAAATCAAAACCTACCTCACCTTTCCGATCTCCCATCACACCTACTTCACCCATGACCACTCTTGATCCTAAATTTGATAAATTGACCACATCTCTCAAAGGATCTAAGCCTTCCTTGGAGATCATTGATTCTGCCCCAACTATAGAGGAGCTACAAAGGGAAAACCATCATCTTCTCCAACAATTAGAAGAGAGGAAGACAATAGATGCACACCTTCATCATGACAATGCAGTCCTTCAGAAAAAAGTTAACTCCCTTCAACGGTTGGTCGATGGGATGACCCAATCTAACCGCAGCTTAAGAGCACAATTAAAACAACATAAGAGGCACAAGGCTAAGCCTACACAACAAGAAGGAGAGGCTTCTAAAGCCGACCCTCCTCAGCAAGCCTAGTTCCAAGGGATGATTTATTTTTGTTTGCAGTGGGACCTGCAAAATCGTCAGTGTGGGGGTATGTTGGGCCCGAGATATGATCATCTTCATGATGTTATTATACACTTTTTGCCATATGTATATATGCATTTTTTTATCTTTCAAATGAGCTTTTTGAAGAATTTTATGGTAAAATGATACAATCGGCATGAGGTACCTATAATTCATGTTTTGTGATTCAATCAAGTTTAATTTATCATATTTTGTGGTTTCCAAGAGTTAATTCATGTTTTTTTTTTGTTACAGGGCAAAACGCACCATGTTTCTTGGTCCGACACTTGTTTCGACACTTGTTTCGGTACTTGATCCGACACTCGTTCCGACACCCAGTATTGCACAAAAATGCAAGGCAAGTTGGCGGTTATGGTATTGGCGGCCAGTGGTAGACAAATCAAGCACATGGGTTTTGTTTGTCATCGTGCCCTCCAGCTACTAAGCTCAAGACAACTCGATTTCAGTTGTCCAAAGAGGGCGCTCATTGGGTTCCTTCGTTTTGTTAGTTATGGATGCATTTAATATAATTTGCCAAGTATCATAAGCATCATAATTGTCAGAAAAACAATTTTTCTATGTTTCTAGTTTTACATTGCCAGAATAGTGCCAAAACTGCGTTTGGATTTTTATGGTGAATTTGGCCTGTTGAGGTCGTGGTGTGTTTTTAGAGAGTGACCACGACTTTTTGGGGGGCCCACCAGCAGTCTGGTAACTTTCTTCATGTCTATTTTGGATTTTTCTAATTTAAATTGCTCTCTTTTCATTTTCTGTACATGTATATTTTTATTGTGCTAATTACTTTGTTGTAGCTTACTGTTTTACTTCTTTTTGCAGGTTAGATGATGATATGTGTTAGTATGTGTTGATTTCATAGATTAGAAAAGGCTTGCAAGTCTCTCTCTCACTATACTAACCCCATGTGCAACGTAGATGTTAAATTGTGCTTTCTTTTATATTTTTACAGTCAAGCTTAGAATAGATTTTTAATTAGAACAGAGCATAGTTTTAATCTGAGTTTCTTCTGACAAAGATTGATGGATGGATAGATTTGCTTCTAGTTTTTGAATTGTATCTTGCTTACTTTGGTTTTAGATAGATTTCACTTGCTTAGTTATTGGTTAAATGTAATTGTCAATTTACTTTTTAATATCATGCTTTAAATGCCCCCGGGGGGGGCAGCTCAATTGGCAAGTACCGTGAAAATGAAGTTCCATGAGGTTTCGAGTTCAATTCCCCCCGACTTACCTTGTGTGCCGCGTAAGGGGCATTGTGGGCACACCTGGAGGTTATAGTGGTAGCGGTTGGATAACACGACCACGTGTAACACGAGCACGTGCCCAACTAGTTGTTGATTCCTCCAGACACACACACAAAAAAAATAAAAATATCATGCTTTAAATTTCTGTTTTTATTTATTTATTTATTTTAGTTTGAATGGCTAGAATAGACATAGTGTAGTTTTATTTCACGCAATTTCCTTTCATAGATTAAAATGCAATTAAATTCCTTAGTTAGATAATGATGATCTCGTTGTGATGTTGATGGTTTGTACATGAATATGCAGGGTATTTAACATTACTTTTATCATGGCTAAGTTTTCATTGGACTGTTTACTTCACACCTTTCATTTTTCCATTGAAATTAGTATTGAGCTTATACCATTAGAACTATCCTTTGTGGTCAAGTGTCATCGAGATATCATCCGTCACCACCGAAGACATTCACACAACCACCAACATTACATTTGAGTTGTAACACCCTGTTTCCCCCAGTTTGTAAAAATAACTGGACTAGCCAAGAACTGTGGCAAACTCAGAAATGTGAATATGTGATGTGAATGGACCTTGTGGAAAAGGTCGATGAATGTGAATAATATTATGAATTTATATTGCAGGACTACTGAGAGGGGATGTGCAGAAAAAGAGACCACGATGGCGGTGGAAGGCACCTGGAAAGGTGGCGTTAACTTCCACCGAGAATCAATACCGTATTTGGACTTCACTATCCCGGAGAACAAAAAACGGCTCGCTGGCCCTGAATTAAATGTTTCGCAGGCTGGTAGGTAGATGGCTCCTCAGGAATTAATGAGGGATGGGGAGATGAACCGCCCATCCGTAGAGCCATCAGGCCTGACGAACGCGAGGGAAATCGCGCCACATGCAACCTCGCAAGAGGATAAGGCGTAGGGTAGAAGCGATTGGGGGCATATGTGAGGGGAGGAAGAGAACTCTGGTGATATACAGAGTGAGTGATAGCAGAGAGGAAGGAGAGTAACCTTCGCTTATGGTCACTAGAAAGTAGAGATGTAGTCTCACAACATCGTGGTCTCAGCTCGGGGGTGGCTAGTGGTAAATTCGCTGGAAGTCGATGAGCCTATGGTTGGGTGGAAATGAGTACCCCTCTCAGCAGTTGCATAACCCCTGGTGTTACTTTCTGATAAGTGTTTTGCCTTTGACATCTTGAAATATATGTATGCTGACATTTATGATCATAAGTTGTGAAATCGTGAATGACTTCATTATAAGAATGTCTGTATGGTATATTGATCAGTGCTGGTAGTTGTATGTTTATATGGAAAGACTACGTGTGGCTTATGCTCTCTTAAATTGTTATTTATATGCATGTTGATCTAATTTAGACTTCACGCCTGGTTCTCGGGAGAGAGAGATACCCTTAACCACCTCAGATAGTATCCTGGGTAAACCTCCCCATAGATGTACCCTTCTCGAAAAACCCATCAAGAACCTAGAAAAAGGACGTGAAGGCGCAAGGCCTTGAGAAATCCCTGATAAGTATAGAATCAATGGACGAGATCCCGTCGGGAGATCTGTGGTCACTCACGACCATTAGATCGAAAGAAGAAGATGGAAAGTTAAGTACCTTAACCCTGAATAGGTGTTGATCGACGGACGAAATCCCGTCGAGAAATCTGCGGTCACACATGACCATTAGATTGATAGGATAAAGTAGGGTGTTAAACACCTTACCACTTGGTCTCTATGTGTCTTCGTGGGTAGTGGAGAGATCAGGATCGTAGATCCCCAAGGCCCATGAGAACATCTGGACCGTTGATTTTTCCACGTCCAGGAAGTCATGGGAGAATGCACAAGTTAGGAACCTGTCTGAGCCGTCAGATCTCGACTGGAAAAACCCTACAGCCATTGGATCTGTCAGGAGATACTCGAGGGTTAAACTCCCAGTGAATAGGGGCAAAAGCCTCAAAATAGATCTGGACCGTCCGATTTAAGGGGGCGACGTGTCGTGAGATTTCCCATTTCGGGAAATTAGGAATCATGAACTTGGGAGTCCTGGTGACGAGTGATCAGGACTTTCCATGGTGGAAACCCCGGGACAGATCTGGGCCGTCCGATTTAAGGAGGCTACGTGTCGAGAGATTACCCATTTTGGGAAATCGGGATTCGAGAACTCAGGAGTTCTGGTGATGAGAGATCGAGACTTTCCATTGTGGAAACCCCGAAATAGATCTGGATCGTCCGATTTAAGGGGGCCATGTGTCGTGAGATTTCCCATTTCGGGAAATCAGGAATCGCGAACTCAGGAGTCCTGGTGACGAGAGATCGAGACTTTCCATGGTGGAAACCCTGGGACAGATCTGCGCCGTCCGATTAAAGGAGGCCACATGTCATGAGATTTCCCATTTCGGGAAATTGGGAATCAGGGATTTGGGAGTTTCGTTGACAAGAGGTCGGGCTCTCGCCTTGATAAATCCTAACTTATAAATATCGAGATGTTAGCATGTGTTTAAGTCCCGATGAACGGATGAGATTCCTTCGGGGAATCTCAGGGTCTATAACGACCGTCAGATGTAGGGAAAGAGATCTCAACTTTAAGCCGGGGCACGAATGCACCTTAGGGTAAGTGGTGAGTAGATCTGAACAACCAAAGTCCACCCGCCCAGATCTACGGCTAAGGCTTTATTCTGGAGCCCCCCTACTATTCTACCTTTAGCGGTGGG
>CBVK0101469383.1:0-13354 GCA_900067695.1 Picea abies | reverse complement strand
GGGGGGGGGGTCTGGAATGGTGTGGCGTGTGAAGTGGGACCCGTCTCCTACCATGCCGCCGATCGTGTCATGTTTCCCCTCTCACCACCTGTACTCCACTCAACCGTGCGACAGGGCCCGTTCCTATTGGCCAGTCTCTAACCCTGTTGGGGTTCGTCCCTATTGGCCAGTCGCTAGCCCTGTCAGGGTTCGACGGTTGCAGAGTCGAACGATTCGACATCACTGTAGCACCGAGGCGCGAAATACAAAGAGGCACCACGATTATTTGACCTGTGATCATGACCCGCGATCACATGGGAACAAAGAGAGAGAAAGAGCTAGCTTACGCTAGGCCTCCGTAGGTAATTCGGGGGCTCTGATTCTGCAGAAATCAACGAAAATTTGATTATGGTAGTGGGTATGTGACATGAGTGTTTCATAGATTAAAGTTAGTTTCTTGCTTTCATAAGTTAGAAAAGATAGTTTTTAAAGTTAGTTTCTTGCTTTCATAAGTTAGAAAAGATAGTTTCTTGTTTTCATAAGTTTAGTTGATAGTCTTTCTTGCTTTCAATAGAATAGATTTCCTTTCATGCATTGCATTGAGCATTTAAACTTCCTTTCATGCAAGATAAATAGTTTTGCATTAGGCATTTAGTTCACTTGCCTCTTAGGCTAGGTAGTTGTTCAATGAGAAGTCTTTGCTTACTTGTATTTTGCTTTATGCTTTTTCTTTCTTGTCTATTTTCTTTAATAGGTTAGTTAGGTGCTTTTGCTTACGTGTCTATTTGCTTTAGTAGGTTAGTTAGGTGTCTTTGCTTACTTGTCTATTTTCTTTAATAGGTTAGATAGGTGTTTTTTCTTACTTGCTTATTTATTTGCTTTCATAGGGTAGTTGCTCATTGAATGTAGGTTGCCAAGTTAAAGGTAGTTTGCTTTCATCATTTGTTTAGTATGCTTAGTAGTTTACCTTTGCTTATTGTCATGAACTAGTTTGCTTTGAATAGGGTTTTTATTTTCTTTCTTAGGAACTATCCATCAGTCCTTGGCCCAAAAGTACTTAGGTTGCCTAGTTTCAAGTTGCTTAGTAGGGTTTGCTCATTAGATAGGTTTGCTTGAATAGATTAGTCTTAGATAACTGCTTTCCGTAGTTAGACTATACTCCTACCAACCTTTTTACCTTTGGCATATATTTTTCTACAACTCTAAGTTTACTTAACCTGGGTTGACAATTTAATTGAGGGTAGTTTAGTGTCTTTTTTAGTACATATAAATCATCTAACAAATCTATCTATCATACATCAAGATCATTGCACTAAGCAGATAAACACATAAACAACATGAACAATATTGCACAAAGCACATCAGAACACAGGATATACGTGGGTCACCCCAGTGTGGGGCTACGTCCACCAACTTCTTCTTCTCTTCTTTATTAATCTTCAATATTTCTACATTCTTCGGCTCCTATGCACAAAGCCACAAAGCGCAACCCCGCGGAGGATAGGAGATCTGTGCGCAGCCCGCCAGATCCTCCTTCCCAAAATCAGGTCAAGGCACAGAGCCAACTCCTTATTAGCACAAATCATTACACAATCTATGCACAAAGCCTCTTACAATTCATTTTGGTGTTCTATGGTTTGTTGTTCTTCTTTATTTATTTTAGATCTGTATATGTGCATATGGCTGTGATGTTTCTTCTATAATTCTTCCTCTTTCATTCAACTTCCTAAATGATTAATAAACACATGCATAATAAATCAACCATTGTCATTTAAAAGATCTTTTCGGAGCACCACTGAATCATCATTTTGAGCCTGTGGTTTTGATAAACCACGATATTCACCCTTTTGATGGGGAATGGAATGTAATTTCATCTTCATTGGTTAATTATAGACATCATGTAATGATTTATTAGTGGTCTTATGTACATACCTACAATATAGTGTTAATGTGTCGAATCCCATTAGAACTCTGCAGTTAAGCGCGCTCAGGCTAGAGTAGTACTAGGATGGGTGACCACCCGGAAAGTTCTAGTGTTTTACATGCCTATGGAATTTACAAACTTAGTCCAATTTATCCCACATGCATCATGGGAATTGTTTTCTACTCCCTCTCTCATATATAATTGAGGTGAAGGAGACCCTTTAAGCATGCAATGGAGTGTGATGTAAAGTTTGTTGTGAATGAAGCGTAGCCAACATCTATTTCCTTTCAGAGATAAGATACCCCATTCTGTCAGTTTCTGTTCTACAATGTTTTTCTATCTTATTCAGTAATAGAAGTTGGGTTTCACTATATTCACTATATTTATGTGTTCTCTGCATTATCTTTTGTATTTCCTTGTTATATATCGGTTATATTTTTGTCTTCATGTCATTCAAAAAATAATTTGGATCACAAGCCATAGTGCGCCCTCATGTTACTTCGGCCAAGAACCCCTCAAAGTCTACTATAGGGATGTGTCTCCTTTCTACCATAGCAACATCAATGAAATTGTGAGAAGCTCCTCCATCAATAAAAATTGTATCTCGTTGCCCCTGTACAACTCCCTTCATCTGAAAAGTGTTGAACTTAGGCACTCCACTCATAGATGCAATTGTAACCTTCTTGAGGCCTTCGCCATGATGTGAGGGAATCTCATCACCCTGTGCATGCAAGGCTTGTTCTTCCTCCATGTGGCTCAATTGCATGTTATGGATAGCTCCACCCTCCACATCATCTGTCTCGTCCTCACTGTCTAATACCACTTCTATGTAATGGATCTTCCCCTTTCCCAAACACCTATGACCTGGTTGCCATGGATTTTTGCAGGTGAAGCATAGTTTCTTCCTTCTTAACTTTCTTATATTGGCTTCATCCATCTTCCCTTGCCATTTTCAATCTACTTAGTATCTCGGCCCCTTGTAATGATTGGAGGTTTAGGTGTGAACTTACTTCTATTGGTTGCCCCTACTAGATCCCTGGTGCGCTCAATGGCATACTACAAGGTTGGAGGCTTGAAAGCCTTAACCCATCGACACACTGGTTTAGTCAATCCCTCTATATACATCATTAGTAACCTGGATTTTGATATATCTAAAACCATAACTACACTCTCTGAAACTCCTCAATAAAGGATTCAACTGATCTTGTTTGTCTAATCTGTGTGAGCTCTCTGAAATGAAGCTCTGGATCCTCCCTATCAAACCTGTCAATGAGTCTATGGGTGAAATACCGATAAGAAGTGATATGTTTGTGTCCCAAGGTGGTCATCCCATGAAACCACCAATAATGTGCCTTTCCCATCAGATACAATGTTTCAAACTTGATGGAATTCCATTCTTCCATGGTATTCAATTGGAGATAAGAATCCATCTTTTGCTCCATCAAAGGATGGTAACTCCATTCTTCCTGCCTTGTTCCTAAGATCACTATTACCTCTATAATGATCCTTGGGTTTCCTTTTCAACTTGATGTGAAAATACTCTCCCATAGAAACATGTCTCATGAATCCCACACTCATGGCATTGTACTCCCTTTATGCGGTCTCCCATTCATCCTCTAGATTCTCACGGTTCAAGGCATGATTGTCCCTTTGTTGTGCATCCAAAAAGGTAGGCATGTATGGCCTAGGAGTGGATCTGCTAGTTGTGTGGGATTGGGTAGGTATGCCTTCACTTGGTCTATGCCCTTCTACATGGCCTTTATGTATGGATTCCTCATGATTCCCATTTGCCCCACGAGAGCCACTAGCATCATGATTCCCTCCAAAAAGAGATGGATCCCTACCATGCCTTTGCTCCATCAAGTATTGAGAAAGCATATTTTGTTTCTTTCTCTGCTCCTCCATTAAGAATATCATCCTGTATTGACCCCTTTGGAAGTTTGTGAAGGAAATATTGAGATATACCTGCCCCAAAGACAAATGGTTCCGAATCTCCTCTATATTGCATTGCATACTAGCCTGGTGGTTTTATAGTGCATCACTCATTGTTTGAACCACCCTTTCTGCCAAGATTGTAGCTTCATCTGACCTTGCATTTTTTGTTTCATGGGTTTCCCACATACTAACCTTAGGATATTCTCCTTTAGAAATATATGATAAAGGTTGTCCCCCATGGCCCCTTCTCCTGGGCATTAGATTTACTCACAAGTTGGCGAAGAAATTCACTCTAATACCACTGTAATGTTCCCAAGCAATTTCGCTAGGAACCTTGAGTTATTTTTTGATCTTGTTTGTGTTATTTATGCATGTTTTGTTTCAAGAAGTTGCATTGGGTGACTTGGATTGAGTTGTATAGCATATGGAGTACAATAATATATGAATATCACAAGATACAAGAGAAAACACAAATAAATTCTCAAATAACTTTAGATATGACCTTTATTTAGATAATAAGCTGACCTCCATACATAAGATTTGTAGATCTGGAATAATATAGAAAGATGAAAGAGTCTGGGTTGAATACACCCTCAATACACAACAAAATAGAGAGATAAGACCTCCTAGGCCTCCAACAACTTAATGACAGTCAATACAAGATCGATTTCTTTCCCTTGAAGGCTTGAAACCCTCATATCTAGTGTTGGTGCACCCCCAACTGGCCGAAGAAGCTAAGAAGTTTGACTTCCTTGAAGATGGCCTTCAAACCCTTACAAAATGATGCCAAACTGTAGATCGGGGAATGTATAGTGCATATGGAGAGATCCCTCAGTAAAATCTTCAAATCTAGCCCTCCAACTCAATGTATTCTCAGTGAACAATGTGCCCCTCTTTAGAAATTTTCCCCAAGGCCACAATAAAACAATAAGCAGGAGAAACCCTCCAATAGAAGATGAGAAAAGATGCTCTATGACTAACAAACCATCCAAGGAAGACATTTTCCTCAGATCTCCCTTCTCCACCTCAAATTGAACTGATCTCCTCTAAACAATGCACCCCACCTGCAAAGAACCCTCATATCTACGCCTTGCCTCCTTCTTGGACTGTAGAAATTAACCTGTAGCTGAATAGAATAGTGAGGGATGAATCTTTCACCTTCTTGTCCAATCTTGGACTAGGAACAAAGGGATCTTTCAACTCCTTGTTGGTCTCTAGGGTTTATTGACTCAAAACCCTCAAAACATAAGCTGCATAGATCAATAAGCACTCAAGAGAAAAGAACATGAATGAGGAGTGAGGTGCCCTCCTCTCTCTTTTATATCTCCACCTTCTATTTCTCAGTTGAGTTACTTTATTGGTTTTGCTAAGGTTATGTTTTATTTTCTCCTTAAGTCAAATAAACTTTTTCTTCTTTCATCAAAGTCACTTCGATGAAATAACATTAAGTCCTTTAGTGACACTTTAGCACCTCCTAACCCCTTTTTACCCATTGGAATATAGTCTAGAGGGGTGACTAGACTACTAAGTCCTCATTTGTTCTTGTCAAGGAGAGGGCAATATTATAAACTGTCAGCATGAGATTGAGGATGTACACTAGAATAAAGGTGCAGAAGAGCCGATGCAAGGAGTTTTGGCAGCTTAGTAGCCGCATGGGCAGCCAAAGTGAGAAGTCGGTGAGAAACAGTTGTCGACAAGAGTTGAGGCCACCGGTAATAGGCCGACTGCCAACAGAGAAACCAAATAGGACGTAGAAGTCGCTCAACAGTGCCGGGAAGGTGTAGAGGGGACGAGACAACCCTGGGAAGCGAGGAAACATAGTCGAGCAACGCCCAAAGAGGCTTCAGATAATGCATAAAGGACCCAGGAAACAACAAGAAGTTGCGGGTTCTGGGTAGGGATCCAAGAAGTTGAAAATTGTGGAGTGGCTTGCAAGTAAGGGCAAGCAGGGTGACAAAGAACAAGGAGTAGGTAACTCTGAAGGTTGAGTAACTTAGAGGGAGTCAACCTTGAGGTTCTAGTGGGAAGGAGCATCCTTCCAAGTCTGTCCAGAAGAAGCAGTCATGGTACGAGATGACCATGCAGGATTCTCATGAGTAGGAGGCTTCTAGGAGAATTATTAGAGGAAAGTATTCGCAGACAGATCCAAGTGAGTCGGCTACGGTAGCTTCCGAGTCAGAGGGAGCAACGAGAACTGAAAAAATAACAACTTGGATAGCGAAGATAGAGTCACCTCCAAGTGGCAAAATTACCTTCCTCGCTAAGAGGGACTTTTGAAAGTTGTAGCATCAGATAGGTACTTCCATGTTGGCATGTGTCTAGCACATGGAAGTCCTCTAATGCCTCTTAGAACCCTAGGAGTTCATTTTGTGTAAATGAATGACCTTTTTGTAATTAATTGAGGTTAATAAATTTAAAATCCTAAGCTATTGGCTTTAGTAACTTAAGTGAAAATTAAATTAAGTCATAGCCGTTAGATCTAGAAGTGAACGGGATATTAGATCTCAACCGTTGATCACTTTGAATTAAATATAGGGTTTTGGCTTAGGGTTTGATTTGGTCTAATCTCAAGATTATAAAAGGTAGCTTGGGTGAGAGGAGAAGACACAATAAGAGAGATAGAGACTACACACAAAGAGTGAGAGAGGAGAAGACACAACAAGTGAGATAGAGACTACACACAGAGAGTGAGAGAGGAGAATACACAAGAAGTGAGATAGAGATTGCACACATAGAGTGAGATTTCAGGTGTGCAAGTGCAGGGATATGAGGGAAAGAGACAAAGGGACAACAAGGGAAGTAGCATCCTTGAGGTTTGTGAGGCTAGGCTAATTGTTGTAATTGTAATTTTCTTAGAGGGGCCATTTTCCAAGGACAAGAGCCCAATTAATAATAAAATCTCACAGAATTGGTTTTCCTGTGAGGGTTTTTCTAGGGGTTGTTTACCTGAAATCTCATGTGCAATGTGTGATTTGTTTCTATGTTGTTAATGCTTCCATTGATTATTGTTCAGAACCTAGTTGTGCTTTAATTTAGTTTTTTCTTGGACTTAATAGTCGTGTGCTAGGTTTCATAAATTAACATGAGAGGGATCAAATTCTTTAAGGTGCATATTTTTTTAGAGTGCAAAAGTAGAGGAAATGTTTGCACATCAACATATTTGATTCCACTCCGTACTTGATAGATCAGAGCTAAGATGAGTTTTGCACGTTAAAATAGGTTTACACCTAGAGAGATTTGATCTCTCTCGACTTGATAGATTCAAGGTCAATATAGATCTATATTGATTTATAGTTTAAAAAAATATTTATAATAAATATAAAATTAAAATTAAACTAAATAGTTTGAAATTTCCATATTTAAAAATATTCATTTCTTCTCTTCATCAAATGAATCCATGAGTAATGTAAAACTTAAATAACCATGTATATGATATCTTTTGATTGTGTGTAGAGAGAAATTCCCAAGAGTTTATAATTTTCCCAACTATATCATATTTGTTTAAATAATGACTTGCTTAACTCGTCTCCACTACCTGCAATTTTTTTTAACAACAATTTATTTATTGTGATTGAAATTTCAATTACATATATCTTTTCAATTAATTTAAAAAATATTTTTTAAAAATAATTTTAAAAAATATTTTATTTTTATTTTTATTTATTTGTTATAATTTATAAATTATTATTATTAAAAATAAAAATCATAAACACTATAAATATAAATAAATATATCATAAACACAATTAACACACTCCAAATATCACACTAAGTTTATCATTTTTTATATCATAAACACAATTAACACACTCCAAATATCACACTAAGTTTATCATTTTTTTTAATTGTATCTTTAACAATATTCAAAACTTTTATCTATAAAACATTGACCTTACTAGAGAATTTCAGTTACGGAAAAATCTCTACATTTTATGCTCTCTCCCAAAGGTTGAGTTTAGAAGATTCCACAACTTGTGAGACATAGAAATCGTGTTTACGAAGCTCACTATGAGCACAACTCTTGTGAAATTCACGAATTATAACTTATTGTTTGAGCACAGGCAATACAACTGTAATGATTTTGTATTGCCTAAAGCATATTTTAAAATTACCAACTAAATATTTATATAATTTAATTAATCATTTTAGATATATCTAACTTGTCTATGTAGTATAAATAATTGATAGTATCCACCATCTTAAATGTTTGAAATATATTTTTATATTCTTGAGATGAAATTATTATTTCACTTTTATATGGTCCAAATGTCTCCCATCATTATTTTATTTATTTATTTATTTTTAATAAAGATTTTCATTATTTTGTATGATTTTATGTTCACAATTTTTTTTCACTAAACTTGTAATAATTAAGAAATTTGCATAAATAATAAGTATTATCATATTATTTTATTTTATTTTCTCATACAAGTTGAAATCTAATGGAATTTTTAAAAATTTAGTTTATTTAATTATTCATTTATCTTTGTATACCAATTTCTAGCAGCTTGTGTCAATCCATACAATAATTTAGTTAATTTGTACATACAAGTCTATTTTCCCTTAACCTCGTGACTTCAAGATTGTACTTTGTATACCAATTTCTAGCAGCTTGCCTCAACCCATACAATACCTTAGTTAATTTGTACATATAAGTTTATTTTCCCTTAACCTCGTGACTTCAAGGTTGCACTAAGTAAGCCTCATTGGTAGTAAGCCTCATTCCCAAGATCTCCATTAAGGTAGGCATTTTTCACATCCGTTTGATGATTTGAGCATTTGATTTATTTCACTAAGATACGTATTATCCTCATAGTGATCAGCTCTGTCATAGGGATGCAAGTCTCGTCATAATCAATTCCTTTTTTTTTCATACTCCATCATTCATCCCCAAGTGCAAATTTCTCATTACTTTCAATCATGGAGAACCATTTCTTATTAGAAGTCATGTGCCTTGAGCATGAAGAATCAAACATCCAAGTATCTTTGTCTTCAACCTTTCTACTTACCATGAATAAATGTCTAGTCTTCTCCTCATATTCAACTGCATTCTTTTGATGTTTCTTCTTTCCTATGTCTTGGGATGAATTTCCCTTGCATTAAGAATGTTAAAAATGGGGGAAGATAATATAACTTGTACCCAAAGGTGTGTTGTTGCACAACTCCACTTTTTTTTGGATCAAACGCTTATTATGCATTATGTGCTCTAATAAACAAACCCAACCTTCAAACTTTATCAACTACAATACAAATGTGTTTTGCAGGACAAATAACTTTATTTAGTACAGTGAGATTATTCAAGTACACCACAACACTTTCCATTTTCAAAAGACAAATTGAATTACCATGCATGAGTTTGAACAACACCCTAAGAAATACCAACAATATCATTGTAACTAAGTAACATGTTCTCTTTTGTTAATATACACAATATCATATGAACTTAACATATTAGAAGTGACAAGAAGGTACCATTCACCACAAGAAATAACTCATACAGAAATGTGTAGAAAAACTAGAGGCTCATTAGCTAGAAAACCATAATATGTACAATAGAGTTACAATTTGTACACCAATGCCTTTTGGACAACAATCTAAATTGTACAAAACCTTACAACACACAGGTTCACACGACAACTTATTACAACCTATGGCTCATATACCATGTTTATTTACTTACAACATGGGGCTCATACATGAAATATATCCTTTAATTATTATATCATTAAATCATAAGAATGATAGGCTCTGAAACATTAATGCTTGGACTCAACCTATCAAGCATACTAATCAGGGTCACTAAACTTGCGTCAAACACAACATATATGCATATAAAGGAATTGCATTGACTAATTCACACTCCATCAGACCATAATTCCCTCAATAACCTCTTAATGACAAGATTATGTAATTGAGGGTAGTTCTTTGGATATCAACTTTGACTTGGACAATAATATAAGTGTACATTTCATAATTTATCTAATAGAAGAATCTAGGTCACCAACACTTGATAGAATCCAAAGATGATTATATGGTAAGTTCAATGCCACTATGCACCTCACATGTGCTTGTGTGATACATCATACTTTTGCCTTAACTATTCATCAATACTTGTGTGCTCACTTTCTTGCATAAATATTTGTCATTAACCTATATAATACTTTGCTTTAATGGAAACTCATTATCCTTTATTCTCATCATTTCCCCAAAATACTCATTAGTTTAGTCAAGATATAAACCACTCATTTAGTTGTTTTTCAATACTTCATGTGAATCTTTCCATCCTCATGCAACTGCCTCAAATAATGCATGCACACCTCAATGTTATTGCTACATGTTATCACTTGAATCAACACATTGAAGTATTTGTTTGAAGAAGACAATATTCCAAGATAATCTCTTCAAATGGCAACATGTATATAGGAAATGCCACTGTCACTTCAACAAAGCCTCTCTCACTTTAGGATTAGAGAGTTTCCAACCAAGGGAGGTGTCCCTAGAACAACCAAAATTTGACTTTAAGCTCACATACTCTAGATTTGTCAATGGAGTTCATAGTTGTAAAATATTTGCTAGAAAGTATTAAGTAATAAGGTAACTCATACATGGTCGGTCATGATTTCATTGGGATATGGAGTTTTATCTCTTAAGGTACAAGTAACTAAGAGCCCGAAGATAGAGCTACTTCCTCACAACAGTTGGTGCATAAATAATATTAACATGACAATTAAAGATAAGGAAGGAATCTATGGTCGGTCATGATTTCATTGGGATATGGAGTTTGATATCTTAAGGTACAAGAAACTAAGAGCCCGAAGATAGAGCTACTTCCTCACAACAGTCGGCGCATAAATAATATTAACATGAAAATTAAAGATAAGGAAGGAATCTGTGATCGGTCATGATTTCATTGGGATATGGAGTTTAATCTCTTAAGGTACAAGTAACTAAGAGCCCGAAGATAAAGCTACTTCCTCACAACAGTTGGTGCATAAATAATATTAACATGACAATTAAATATAAGGAAGGAATCCTACTAAATACACTTCAAAATTTAGTCTACTCATATAAATAAGAACACTCAAGTGTAGTTAGGATTCTCGTTAATACTCACATGCAATTAGCAATAGAGATGATTATATTGATAATTCATCACATTAAACAAATAAAAGTTTGATGAAAGAATTTTTTTATTGCCTCTAATCATAAGGAACCACGCAGGGTGATGTAAACATGTAGTCCTACAAAATCATATTCCTTGGGGATACAAATATACTAAAGGAAACACAAAAATCATTATTCCTCATTAAATTAATTATAGACTTACAGTCCTAGTGCATGAAGTGTAGCACGGGGGAAGATAACCAACATTCACAACGAATAAACATTGATGATACCTACCAAAGAAATGTGAACCTATTTTATGTTTCATTCTCTCCTTTTATAACTGGCCCTATTGGAGGTTAACAGATCTTGAAAGGAAATCCTTTGGTTGTCAAGTGTTGGAAAATAATACGAAGACCTCATACCCCTTGTGACAATTCAGGAATAATTCGGTGGACCATGAGGGAAAGATGTCATCCAGTTGAAGTCTAAGGTAGTTTAAGTGAGGCCCATGTTGACTGTGTTGAGGTGGTTGAGTTAAACACATATCATGATCCATATTCATTCACCATGATCAATTATCCATGTGCTTTGAATAACAATTATTTCAACCACTAAACATAATAATGTTTCTTAGTAATAATGGAAACTCATTCATTATCACTTGTAGTAAACAATATTTTTCTTTCATGAGAATATGATCCATTACTTGAAATAACAATTTAATGTGAAATGTTTTTTTATGGTGGGACCCATTGCAACATGGAAAATATTTATTCATCTATGTGTACTCTAAGTGGCTTTGGAATGTTGGCCATATGTATTCTTAATAGTGATCATAGCTTCTAGGATGGTTCTATAACTCCTTATCCTTTTTTCTCCTTTAAACACTTTCTATAAACATGACATTACTATGTGGAGCCTTATAATATTCCTATGTGGATTTTACAACTTGTGTACCTCTCTACATAGAACTCCAAATCCACTTGGGCTAGCAGAATCAAAATCCTTATCAATTCTACATTTGGGTGTCATCAATTCCATGGAAGAACCAATGACATTGAGGCACAAAAGGTGAAATCCACTTGTTCTTCAAATCCATAATCATTAAATAATATAACAAAGTCCTCCTCCTCAAGTTTGGAAAGAAAACATAAAGATATTTTTGAATAAAAGAGGTTCATTTGATTTACCCCTTGAATTGTATGGTGTTTATGTATATCACTCCCCAAAATTTTCACCTATTCACTTTTATGATGTCATATTTCTGTGTGGAAAGTTTTGATTAGACTAAGTACCCAATAAGTCAACATAGTTGATGGTGACATGACACATTCTGATCATATCATATGTTTTTATACTTTATCTCTTGTGTCTAAGTCAACAACCTTATTTTCCATTCCTATACATGTGACACCTTTAGATTGGTCCTGAAATCATTGACATTCAAGGGACCTCTGCTATGTGGATCCTTAAAATAGGGCTCATAGGGCTCATAGATTTGTCAATGGAGCTCATTGTTGTAAAATATTTGCTAGAAAGTATAAAATAATAAGGTAACTCATACATGGTCGGTCATGATTTCATTGGGATATGGAGTTTGATCTCTTAAGGTACAAGTAACTAAGAGCCCGACAATAGAGCTACTTCCTCACAATAATTGGTGCATAAATAATATTAACATGACAATTAAAGATAAGGAAGGAATTTGTGGTCGATCATGATTTCATTGGGATATGGATTTTGATATCTTAAGGTACAAGTAACTAAGAGCCCGAAGATAGAGCTACTTCCTCACAACAATTATAAATAATATTAACATGAAAATTAAAGATAAGGAAGGAATCTGTGGTCGGTCATGATTTCATTGGGATATGGAGTTTGATCTCTTAAGGTACAAGTAACTAAGAGCACGAAGATACAACTACTTCCTCACAACAGTTGGTGCATAAATAATATTAACATGACGTTGGTGCATAAATAATATTAACATGACAATTAAAGATAAGGAAGGAATCCTGCCAAATACACTTCAAAATTTAGACTACTCATATAAATAAGAACACTCAAGCGTAGGTAGGATTCTCATTAATACTCACATGCAATTAGCGGTAGAGATGATTATATTGATAATTCATCTCATTAAACAAATAAAAGTTTGATGAAAGAGTTTTTTTATTGCCTCTAATCATAAGGAACCACACAGGGTGATGTAAACATGTAGTCCTGCAAAATCATATTCCTTGGGGATACAAATATACTGAAGGAAACACAAAAATCATTATTCTTCATTAAATTAATTATAGACTTACAGTCTTAGTGCATGAAGTGTAGCACAAGGGAACATAACCAACATTCACAACAAATAAACATTGATGATACCTACCAAAGAAATGTGGTGAGATCGGAAGAG
>CBVK0101469285.1:0-10852 GCA_900067695.1 Picea abies | reverse complement strand
TGTACATTTGGTAGAATTACTAGAGGTTAATTTAAAATCAGTCATTACAATTGATGTGACTTTTAAAAAAAAATTAAATGCACCAAAAGGGTTTTGGGTGATAGTTTGAAGTGAACCTTTTGTTGTTTTAACCATTCTCACTCGAACACTTGTCTTGAGCTCCGACATCGATGAAGTGTGTGATATCCCAATACAATCAATGACTATATGATTCACATCCAAAACCACCAACCAACATTTTCCAAGCACACACTCATCCCATAGGTTGTAGGGTTTCTTTTGTTTGCAATATTTTCTTTTTCAAAAGAGAAAATGAACCCACCATGGCAAACAACATTTGGCCACATGGTCTTAGTTTCCCTTATCATTTAAAGATAATGAACCATTGGGAATCCATTATCCCTATTCTAACCAAACCATTGTATGGACTAACCATGGAATTTGTTATTATTGAAAAAAAACACCCTTTATCCTCCTACCAAGATTTCACTCCTCCTGGCAAAACCCCTTCTACCAACAAGCTAGATTCCTCCTTCACACTCATGGGAGGGAACATAACCTTTTCTCCAACTTGAGATCTTAGAAAATGCAAAAATCAAAACCCCTAATTGAGGGTCAGACGCTCATGCTCACTGAGAGGGATTTTATTTCAAAATGGAACCAATGAAAATTGTAAAACCTTTTTGGCTTCAGTGAGTGTCATGACCGGTGTAGTAGAATGGATAATCCCAAGTATATGTATCTATATCCTATGTCTTAACCGAAACCTATACACAAATGGAAAATATTGTTAAAACAAATCTATGGTGCATTGCCTTGACGCTTTTTCATCCTAGTGGAACTTGCACAGAGACACACATGGGACTTTCCTTTCCCCTCTTTGTCGATTCTTTGTTAAATATTAGTGAAAAAATTATTTGAGGGGAAAATCTTTGAAACACCATTGCACATTGTAGGAGTCCTTCTTGAAGTTGGTCATGAATAACAAATAAGATACTTTTTTTAAATCTTGATATCTATCTCCACAAAGGCATTTTTGTTCCTTTGAAAAACTAGCAATGCTAATATCCAATGTTGTTGACATGGGTGAAGTGTAGGACCCAGATATGGAAACTAGGAAAGATGGAAAGGAAAAAGGGCCCATCATCAAAGTGAACTCAAATAGAGAGGAGGAGATAAAGGAAGAAGTTGGTACCTCAAGCCAAATTTACATTCACACTATCTATTGCATGGATCCTGGCATGGTTTGCAAATGGGAAAAGGTATATCAAATGTTCTAACAAGAAACATACCCAATATTTCCACCCCTCAATGGATATATTGACCCTGTTGAGGGTGTCTATCAAATGATAAAGTGTTCCTAGTTTCAAAAATTAGTTTCACACTTCATCATGATCCCATGTGCAGAATCCATTTCATGGATCATCTTCCAAGCTCATGCAAACAACATATTGATCAAGAATATTCATGGAAAATCCATTACGCCATTCCATACCTCTGTCATATACGGTACTATAAGCTTCCTGCATAAGAGGTTGATTTCCTTGATGATTGGATGCTACAGTTCCCTTGCGACTGTAGAGAAGCAATGAAGAGTTGGCAGATTCCCAAGACAAAGTTCAAGGTGAGGAAAGCAAGGACTAATCCCACAAAAATGTTGAAAGTCCCTTATAAATTTTTCGTATCCCTCTTGTTCCGACTCTATGATGAGGAAGACACACAAAATTCAAGGATTCATGGGTTCCTTTGATATTCACAATCATTAAAACTGGCACAATTTTCAATTGGATTCCATCCTCTCTACCACTTTGGAGCAAGCTATATCAACAACTAAGCATATAGTGCCAAGGAAACACCCTGCATTTCATATGTCTTCTTATCTATTAGATCTTATCTCCCTATTACATGCCTTCCCAATTATGGGTTGGAAATGGAAACTGAGTGATCCTCATATTCATATATATTGTCACGACCTCTAGGATCTAGGAACATAAGTATCACATTCACTATCATAAGATTTGCAAACACTTAATTATTCCTTTACATCAATAGTTATTATGTGCTCCAACATTGTGCATATTAGTGAAATCTATGGAAGCAATAAGTAAAGTTGGAGAATGATACATGAAAAAGTAGAGAGCATACATTAGGATTTATGGGGCCACAAAAGCTCCACACTTGCTCCTAAAATTCATACCAAACAAGTTGGATTTACAAGAAGTTTCTTATCATACTTTGGTCCATGGAGTTAGGGAAACTCTAGTCTAAGATAAGAAACTACCTTGGCCCCAAACTCCATTCCATGTAGGATCTTGCAATTTGAAGGATGTCAAAAAAGTGAAAGCATAAGAAAGCACTCTAGTGAATTTCCATTTCAGTGAGGAGAGATTCCATAGGCAAGACCCTTTGGGCGTTGTTAGCCATCACTACAAAATATACAAGTATAGATGGTTGTATCAAAGTGATAGCTGGAAGGAAGAAGAATTTTATAGAAGAGCATGAAATTATGATGAAATTATTTTGGGTGGCTCCAAACTGAAGAAGGAATATATTAGAAAGGGAGTGTTAGGAGAAGGAAAGTGTTGAGAAGGAAGTTGTAACTAAAAAACAACTGAAAAGGAGGGGTTAGAAAAGGGAGTTGAAGCTTTGAGACTTCAATAGGAACAAGAAGTTGTAGCCAAGGTAGAAGAGGAGGACGAAAAGAGAAAAAGAAGTTGAAGCATTAAGGCTCCAACAACAAGAGGAGGAGAGAAAAATACAAGAGAAAGAAATGAAAAGGAAGTAAGAGAAACAAGAACTAGAGGAGAAGGTAAAACAAGAAGGAGAAAAAGAAGAAAGATGAAGAAAATAAGAAGACGATAAGAAGGCCCAGGAGGAAGCACAAGACATTGAGCCAATGCACACTAGAGGGAATTTGCTTGGTCATGGATGACCTGAAGAAGTGGCAAGAATAAAATCCTAATACACCTCCATATCTCCCTAGAATGACAAAAATGGAAAATCAATTGAAATATGCAGCACTAACTAACTGCTAGAAGGAAAGGGAATAATTCAAAAATGATATATCTGAGTCAATATACACTATTGCAGAATGACTGATTGAAAAATTCATATTGCCTAAAATTGGAGAGATGAGTGCACCCAAATCCATGTAGTAGATCCAAGTTAAGCTAGAAGAATACTTGCATTCTAAAGAAATTTTTATAGGAATGGCTTCTCGAGTCACCATAGAGTTTTTAAAAGAACGTATCATTGGACCTTCCAAAGATGTCAATTTTGTCAATTCCTTTTTTAGCACACTGAAAGGGGAAATGGGTCCCCTGACTAGTGATGTAGCCACCTAAGAGTTTTCTTTAGAAAATATGCTATTTAGGCAAGTATTGGCTATTTCTTCCCGACATGAAGCCTAGATTGCATACTTCCAAGACATATCTCAAGGGCGAATTTGATTTTAGGAACAATGTATAGTTTTATAAAGTTGGGAAAAGGAAAAATTAGGGAAGTCCAAAGGTTGTAACTTCCAGTGGGAAGTCAAGAAGTCCCAGTAAGTAGTTGCAACTAGGGATTTATATATGTCCAAGAGTACCTAGTAACAAAGGCTCTTTCTTTTTGTAATTTTTGAGAACTATTTCTAAGAATATTAATGAGAAGAATCCCTTAGGGATATTTTTGAGGAGTAATTGGTGTCGTGCGATATGCTTGTAGTGAACTATTTTTATTGTTTGTATTGTCATATTTACAGTTGTAAGGCTATATCATTCATGTGTAGACTATTCTTCTATGCGTTTATTGCTTTGTGTTTTAATTGCTTTTATGATATTGTTGCTCTGAGTTTGTAAATACATGGTTAATGAATGACTTATCATTTTGGACAAATTTGTTGACTTTTATAATTTATTGTTTATGAGTTCCAACTGTTTTGGAAGTGCAAACAAGAGTTTGTGATTTAATTTCTATTTGTTTAATTAGTCTTCTCCTAGCTAGGATTGGTTAGAATAGTTTGCTTTTATCACTTAGATTAATTGCATATTGCACACCGCACTCCTTATATCATCACCACTCCCCACTCATTTTTTAGTAATGGTTACTGGGCTAGAATATGAATGGGTCTCATATTCCAAATAGTGTGAGGTCTAATTGGGACTTCATACTTGGGAGTACCCCTATCTACTGAATGGCACTCCACCCACCTCAATACAACCTATGCCTAATAAAGCATGAGAAAGGGGTAAAATGTGCCAAAAATGCATCAAACCAACAAGTGCTTTTTGATCAAACGGTAACAAAAACAATAAAACATAGTAAAAATAAAAATAAAAATCCCATTTGACTTTTGAATTTACCCAAACTTGGAGTGAAGAGAGCTTTCCCTACACTGTCTCACAACTAATGTGAGGTGCTTGGTCCACCATTTTTTATTTTGTTAACTCCAAGTAAGAGATCATCGCCCTATCTTCCAATTCAACAATTAAATTTTTTAAACTAGTCTTCAATTCATCAATACAAGTGTATCTATTTTAATGTTTTCCATCGATCGCGGCTATTGCATGATCGAATTATGGGAGGAACTAAGAAAACTTGTAATTTGATCACCATTTATCATAAGAATGCAAGTATTAACCCTTGAAGGTGGGAAATTTATAATTTATAAAAAAAAAAGTAGGATGGGCCATCAGATAGAGTGTAGAGAGAGATCATACTAGTCTCATGGATGCATTGTTGATGGATCCATAGCCACTACTTTGCGAGGATGTGGCCTCCCAACATTCTTCCAATGTCCTTTGATGCAAGATGATGTGCAACTGCTATCATTGATCATTGGAAACCTGAACACAATTTTTTTAAACCTTGTGACAAAGTTCAAGATCACTCTCAATGACATATATTTACTTATGGGTTTATCCCAATGAGAAACATTTATATAATTAAAAAAAATTACACAAGGTGGAAGCATGTCTGTAGATGCCTACATTGAGTAATATTTCACTATAGAGACTCCTAAGGTGAGAAACCATATACTATTGGTCACTTGCAAAGACTATCCATACGTGCATTGGTGTACAATGTTGTTTGCTTGGCTGAATTGTAGGTGTTTCATCGTATCTCTCAAGGTCACATGAAACTAGTTATGAGATGTGAAATACATGAGATGGTCAATTGATTCATTGGATTAGAAAATAACCTCATATCTTGGGTGGTATCTACGCATGTTATATCTCTTATACTCTTTAGTCACAATAGCATTTTATATTATTTCTTCTTTAAGTGAGTATCATTGCTTTGTCCCCATCTAAAGTAGAAGATCCATGACCTAGAGAGTCATGAATTGTATGGTGGGTAGATTTGATGCATTGTGTAGGTAGTGGTAGTGTTTGCAAGGTCTTTTTCAAGGCCTTTTCCCATTGGTGGTATCAATAGATAGTTTGCATCCAATATTATCCATATGTTGGTCTTGACTTATAAGGAGACCCTAAGCTACCATATCCACTAGGCACCCACTAGAGTGATATAGCTATAAGATATTTTTCAAGGAAAACCTCATTGGATCCCCTTCTCTTCATTGGAATATCTAGATGGAGGGGGATTCAACTACCAACCACAACAGTGGTTAGTAACCCCAAGAGACTCGATTGAATTTGACCATGTGACCAATGTCCTCCTCATCGACATCGTGCCTTGGGAAAATAGCATCTCCGTATCACATATTTTCATTTTTAAATGCTCTAGTTTCTAGGATTATCAAATTATATAATGAATCTCTTCCTTAAGCACATTGTCAAAACATAGCTATAGAAATTGCTAGATGTTGGTTTTATATATCCAATTTCAAAAAATGAGTGTGTTTCCCTATCGGTCATTGTCCCTAAAAAAGGAGGAAAATGACAAGTGTTTGTGTGTGGACTATCGAGAGCACAAAAAGACTACTCGAAAGGATCACTTTCCCTTGACTTTCATTAACAAGGTATTGGATGCCTTGTCAAGAAAACCTTGGTTTTCCTTCCTTGAAGGTTTTAGTGGCTAAAACCATATCCATATTTCGCTTGACTCGGAACCAAGATAAAACAATAATTACATGCCCATTGGGTACATTTGGTTATAGGGTTTTACCTTTTGTCTGATGTAATGTCCCTACTATAGTTTAAAGAGTTGTCCTCAACATCTTTTCAGATTTATTCTATGACTGTAAAAGTCTACAAGAATGACTTCATATTCTATGGCAACTCTTATGAAGAAGCATTGTGTGTTGCAGCTTTGTCAAGATATGAACTTATCCTCAATAATGAGAAAGGTTTTATGTTAATGCTTGAGGGAATAATGTTAGGACACCACATCTAATATTTCAGTATTGAAGCTAATCATGCTAAATCTATTGTTATTGAAGACTTACCTATACCTCAAAAGCAGTGTGATATTTGTAGCTTTCTTAGACATGTTGACTATTATCGAAGGTTCGTTCCTGATTTTAGAAAAATGGTAGAACCTTTGTTTGTCCTCGTTACTAAGGATGATGAATTTATTTAGACTATAGAGTGCCAAAAATCCTTTGAAACTTTAAGATAAAAATTGGTCTTGGCCCATGTATTAAGTGGTCCTAATTGGAATCTTCCTTTTCACATCCACACTAATGATTCAAAAAGAGCCTTGGGTGTTGTTATAAGACAACAAGATGTTGTTGAAAAGTATACAACATATTACATTAGCAAAAATCTTTCAAGAGTTGAGTTAAATTATATTTTCATGAGAAGGAATTCCTTGCAGTGATATACGTCATCAACAAATTCCAACATTGCATCACTAAATACCCTATTTTCACTCATATAGATCATTTTATCATTTAGAATCTTACAAATAACATGTTATTAGTGGTCTAATTGTTAGGTGGTTACTTTTATTGCAATAATTTGATTTGATTGTGCTTAATAAGCTTGGCTTGTGGGTGACACTTTTCTTTATGATAACTTGTTTGTTGTGTCCTTTCAAACCACTTGGTTCAATGACATTGCAAACTATCTTGTTGCTAGAAAGTTTACTTAGCATCTCTCATAAAGAACGTTACATGATCATAAGGAAAAATGCTCCATTTTGTTGGATTCAAGGATAGTTGTTCAAGATGGGACATGGTTGCGTACTCTATCACTACCTACATGAGAATGAAGCTTATGATGTGCTCCTCTCATGATGAACCAAATGGGGGAATTTTTTTTGCCAAAAGGATTGCTCTCAAGGATTTGCATATTGGGTACTATTAGTGAACTCTTTACAAAGATGTTAGGGAATATGTCAACAAATGTGATGAATGCTAACAAATGGTTGGGCCTACTCAAGATAATGAAATGCCTCTACAACCACAAGTGTCCTTGGAACCATTTAACAAATGGGACTTGGACATTGTTGTAGGAATTGATCCTCCTTCCAACTAGCAACATTGCAGTCTTGTTTTCATTGATTATCTTACACAGTGGGTGGAAGTGAAGGCACTACCAAATGCCAAGGAAAAAAAAGTAACTAAATTTTGATATCGTAGTATCTTCATAATATTAGATGTTCCACAGGAAATGGTAACAGATGAAGGGCCCCAATTCACTTCAAATCTTGCCTCATCGATACAAGATTCATCATAGGAAATCTACTATCTATCATCCATAGACAAATGGATAGGTTGAACTTACAAACATGGATCTTGAGAACATATTGACTAATACATTTCATATTTATTAGAAACATTGGGCAAAAATACTTGCCAAAGTAGTATGGGACTACAACATAGTATGGAAGACCACCATTGGATTCACTCCTTATGAGCTAGTGTATGGAAAAAATGTATTTCTACCTATAGAATTTGAGATCAAAACTCCCTAGATATCATTGGAATTGGGAGTTGACCTTTCTACAAGCCAAAAAACGCATGTTAATTAGCTCAATGCTTTGAATGAGATTCAATAGAAAGCGCTCTTTCATACAGAAGTGGTTCAATGCAGATGAATTCACCAGCATGACTACTTCATCAAGACAAAACAGTTCCAAGTTTGTGATCAAGCATTGCTTTATGATTCCATGTTTGAGGATTTTATGGGTAAACTTTGAACCAAATGGATTGGTCCTTAAAAGGTTGGCACACTCTTCACCAATGGCTCTATTCAAATTTGTATCATGGATGAGGGAAAAAATTTGCTTCTAGTCAATGGCCACAAGCTAAAAAATAGGAAAAAATAGAAAAGGACACGGTGACAAGAGGAGATATGCAAAATATAGCAACAACTAAGGAAAAACAACCAACATTTATAATAGTTGATGATTGTAGTATTCCATGCAATGTAGGAGATATAGCAAAGGAAAATAAGTAGTCCTACCATGTTTTCTTTTTGTTGCACATGAGGTGTGCAACCCTTTAATTGGGGGCTATGATGAGCCCCCAAATTGGTTTTTTTTTTCTCATGTTTTATGACTATTTATCTTTTGAAAACCCTATACCTTGCCACCCTTGAACACAATATCTATTTTACTAATCTATTTTGTAGTCATTTACAATATATTAATTTTTTACTTGCAAATTGGTTAAATGGATAGTATTTTATGATTTTTTTTATTGAAATATTTGAATTTGCACATATACATGATGAATGTGTGTTTAGTAATGAGTTATAAATGTTATATTTACTTGCTATGGAGTGTACATATGATGCATAATGGTTATTTATTTGCTTTACTAACATAAAGTGATATTTCACTAACACTTATTTGCATTTTCTAAGTTGTAAATCAAAGGACAAAGTAGAATACAAAGTCCTCTCAACCCTACAAACCATTATACATTCACATAATTAGTTAAAAATCCATAAGATAGGTGGTGATCGTTCAATAGTAATTAGGATGCACAATTTTGACCCATTACCTTAGTCCGATAAAGAAGGAAGATTGACCTGTGAGTCCATCCTGCCAATAGTACCTCGGTCTAATCAAGAAATAAGATGGGATTGTGAGTTCACCTCTTTAGCAACTCACTAATTCAACCAACCAAAAAGGGTAATGTGCCCAAGAATTCATTTCCTAGACAACCTGCCAAAATGAAAGTTAATTGTCATGATAAAGATAACAATTATTGAGGGAAAATCAGTTCAGGGAGTCTTGGAACTCCCTAGCATCCACCTTAGGGGATTCAAGAACTCCCTGGCATATTGTACCCATTTGTAGCTCGATTTTGGTTAGATTCTAAATTCTCCATAGCTAGGGTTATAGTTCCAAGTTATATATTATAACTGTAATTTTGAAGAACAATTTTGTTAATGAAATAAAGTTGTTATTGCATAGTTGAGTTAAAGTCTATTACAAGGATCCATTAGTTCTCTTCAGGTCAAGGCCTGCTTGAAGCATGTTTAATGATGAATGCATATCTCTATGTACGTTGTGTGATAGTATTTACATTTCTTAGTTGTGTGATTTATAATTCTCTAGTCCAACATCCTAGGTCCTCGTGGGTGGTTGAGGAATCGTTTTACATCTCATTTAAGTAATTAGTTTATTCATTGTATTTCCAATTGAAGTTCTCCTACCATCATCCCATGATCATGTGATTGGTTGGGTAAGTGTTGTTTTGTTAAGCATGGTGTATAACTAGTCCATGATTTTTGTAGCACTTATTTATTTCCTATAACATTTATTTATTGCTTCAATGGTTATTTACTTTTGAGCATTGTATTTTGATTTCTGAAGTGTGAAGGGATTTTGAATCATTGATCCTAAAGAGGCAAAGGGTACTTTGTGCCTTGGATGACTTACGTTGTAGAATACATAAAACCTTAAATAGGATAAATTAGTTATATTAGGTAGATGCATGTAGCAACATGTAATTCCATGTCATTTAGACTTAGCAAATCTCCCTAGTATAATTGCACCCATTTTTAGCTTGATTTTGGTTAGAATCTAAATTTTCCATAGCTAGGGTTAGAGTTATTCGATCTGTCATGAAACACTGGGTTCTCAGCGAGCTTTATACAACTCTGATTGTCACAGTGAATGACTGTGGGTTCAAGCTCTTGATTTTGGTTAGAATCTAAATTTTCCATAGCTAGGGTTAGAGTTATTATAGATTATAATTGTAATTTTGAAGAACAATTGTGTTAATGAAATAAAGTTGCTATTGCATGTTGAATTAACGTTTATCACAAGGATCCATTAGTTCTCTTCAAGTCAAGGCCCACTTGAAGCAGGTTTAATGATGAATGCACATCTCTATGTATGTTTTGTGATTGTGTTTACATTTCTTAGTTGTGTGATTTATAAATCCCCCGTCCAACATCCTAGGTCCTCATGGGTGGTTGAGGAATCACTTTACATCTCATTTCAACAATTAGTTTATTCATTGTATTTCCTATTGAAGTTGTCCTACCATCATGCCATGATCATGTGGTTGGCTGGGTAAATGTTGTTTTGTTAAGCATGTTGTATAACTAGTCCATGCTTTTTGTAGCACTTAGATTTATTTCCTATAAAATTTGTTTACTGCTTCAATTGTTATTTACTTTTGAGCATTGTATTTTGATTTCTAAAGTGTCAAGGGATTTTGAATCATTGAGCCTAGAGAGCCAAATGGTACTTTGTGCCCTAGATAACTTAAGTTGTAAAATACCTAAAATCTTAAATAGGATAATTTAGTTATAGTAGTTAGATGCATCTAGAAGCATTTAATTCCACATCATTTAGACTTAGCAAAACATATTAATTCAATAGCCTTCGGAGCCTTGAGGGTTGCATAAACAGTGCACAACACTTTAGAAGCTTACGCACCTTGGTTATTAATTTAAGTATAATTTATGGGATTCGGCAGCTCATAATTAATGTAATTATTTGGCTC